>APFE031134422.1:146211-166913 GCA_000404065.3 Pinus taeda
AATTTTAAACTACCCTTGTAATTAGGTAAATATATTATTACAAATAAGGGTTCAAAATTTATTTATCGAAAAAAATATAGGAATTAGGAAGGGGTAAAAATAAACTAATTCAGTTTAAAGGTAGAATAAACATATATTCAATCTCTTATAATATACCAACTATTTAAAATAAACTATTTTAAAACTAAATATATATTAGAAATACTAACTAGATTGTTATAATGGTAGGTAAATAATCTCTTTCCTTTAATATATTATAGTTATGATAAAAGTTCGAAGTATGAATTCAAATAATCTTTAGCTTAAAATGATAATTTATTTAAACTAGATTCATTAATTGTATATTAATAAATATATATAACGTTATAATAGTCTATTATAGGATAATATTATTAGTATAATATTTATAGAAATCAAATCTATATAAATATATATATAATTGAAAACAAGAAATAAGACAAAAATAATTAAAATTACTTCTTGATTATTAATTTTTTTTTTAATTGTAATAAGGCTCAAAATTACTTTAAAGATCATATTAATAGCCAATAAGACGAATGATACTAAGAATTAAGATAATAGAAGGGAACAAATTATATTAATTCAATTGTAGAATGGCCAAAATTTTCCATAGAGTGCAAGGATAGTTTACGAGATGATAAATATTCAATATTGTATTGTTCTTGAAAACTCTGACTAGATTCACAATATAATGAAGATTCATTATTTTCCATTAAATTTAAAATTTGATCTTCTTCATCTAATTGTGAAGTAGCAAAAATTGGTCTTATATCGAAGTCATCATCTATCCATTCTTCATTTTCAACCTCTACTGTTGTTTTTGCTAGTGGATATAGTGTGAATTTATTTGTTGTACTTCCATCAGAAATGAACATATCACCAGATCTACAACTTACGAAATCATCAACTGTAGCTAGCCATGGTCTTCTTAGAATCAATAGATTCTCTCCTAAGTTATTTTTGGGTGTTAAAATCATAAAATCAATAGGATATTCGCAAGAATCTAATGATACATATATGTCTTCTAATACACCATCAGGTTTGATTACAGATCTATCTGCCAATTGTAATAGTGTAGGTGTATATTGAAGCTTAGAAAGTTTTAATTGATTCATAGTTTGTTTGCTCATGATATTTATGGTTGATCCTAGATTAATCAATGTAGTTGGGATCTCTATACCATTGATGTGTGTTTTCACAATGGGACTTCCTGGATCAAGATATTTTTGAATTATTGTTTTACCCATCATGATATTTGCAATTTTTCCAGCAAGTTGGATTCTTTTGATTTCTTTTCACTTTCTTCCATGTTTTTTATGCTTAAGTCCCTAATTGTCTTTGTGAAAATTGGTATTTCCTAAATAGCTTGAAGCAAAGGAATCTTTATGCAAACATTCTTCAATTCATCTAACATGTCATAATTAGGCAATAAGATTTGTTTCTATATTCATTCATCAATTTTCAATCGTTCAGGGAAGGGTGGTTTTGAAACAAATACTGAAGGTTGTTCCATAATAGGAGTTGAGTTATTTTGATGTGTTGGAATAACTTTTTTTCACATAGGAAAATCTAAGCAAATCAACCCCGAAGGGAATCAAATCCCTCTGGCCAGACTACCAGAGCATAATCGCAAGGGTATCAAGGATAATTGACCATGTGACCTCCCGATTGGCGAGGCACTTAGCAACAGGGACTCGACCAATTGAGCTAACGATGTGTTGGAATAACTTGTTTTTTAGTTTCTTCTTTTTTAGTATTAAGAGACTTTTATTCTTCAAAGATCTTTTCTTTTTCACTTTCCCGAATAATAACTGAGTGGGACTTCTTTTTTATTATTAAGAGACTTTTCTTCTGTAGAATTTCCCACTTCAGATCAACAGATTATGCAATATACTAAAGCAAAATACAAGATCTACTTCTACAACAAACTTTGTGGAAGCTTAATCGAATATGAGTAAGATCAATAAGAACACATATAACTAACAATAAGAAAGCGATCACACATGAACACAGAAGAATACTCTGGGGAAAGCATCAGTCTAAAACCTCGATCTTTGTATTATCATACAAGTGGAAAATAGTCCAGATTACACAAAGCCTTAGCTCGGAAGCTATCCAGCTCTCAGTACAATCCCTCTGCTACTCATAGACAGTCAAAGGCTTCTCACAAACCTTCTCCTCTGCCCTCCAAGCCTCCTATTTCCTTGCACAGTTTTTCTTGGGGTCTAGTGCTTCCACTTGTGTGAATTCCCACCTCACACTACTCACTTGGCTCAGTAGTAACTACGCAATCTTGAAGGAGATAATTCTTTCTACATGGATGAGTTTCCTATATGGGAAAATTCCTCCAACTGATAGTACACTATCCCTTCTTCTAATCTCAACTAGGTCTCTGACTGCACTGACATGCATGAGTTATTTATGAGAGAATATTAAGTTATCTGGAGAGTAGCAGTTACATGCATGCAAGCATTAACTAACTAAACTCATAATTAATTCTACAAAATGTTAGAACTAATCTAACTAGACTTAACTCAGATAACTGAGCTAACTAATTACAACTCAAAGTACAACTCATCCTCATCTCCTTAACTAAGGGATAAATTCCTCAATCAATGGAGAAATTGTTGCATGTCTTCACATAGACTTCATGTTTGATTTTCTCCAACTAATTAACTCAAGATGAATGAATTAATTATTAATCAAACAACTGCTAAGAACAAATTTGAATTTTACTTCACAATTTTAGTTTAGGGACTAACTAAAATAGGAATCCATTTTGAAATGTTATTTATAGTAATGCTATTTTTAGCACTTCCATTTTTCATTCCTTGTTGCTATGTCCAACACTGGTACCCGAATTGCTATTTATAGCATTTCTTGTTGCCATTTTCAACATCTTCTTCAAGGATCTTTTCTTTTTCACTTTCCTAAATAACAATTGAGGGGGGCTTCTTTTCTAATATTCTACCAGATCTAAGTTTATCATTATTTAGATTTAGTGGAGTTATCATGTACGTTTGAAAATTTTGTCCTTCCATATTTTAAACTGGTTGTTAATTTTTATTATTATTTGGATTTGGAAGTGGTTGGGCAAACAATTGATTTGGTCTTTGAGAAAATGGTAATGAAAGTTGTGCTTTCACATTGTGAGGTTGATTTTGGTGAACAGGCTGAGGATAATATTGTGGAGGAAAAGTTGGATATGATTGTTGAAATTGTGGATATTGAGGGAATTTTCCATAAGGATTTTTCCATCCTTGTGACCAAGGTTGTGGCTAAGATTGCCAAGGAATTGGGGCATTCCAATTACTTTGCGAAGATTGTGCAAATGGTTGAGGATTAAAACCTTGAGATGTATTTGGTTGTGGATTCTGCCAAAGTATTTTAGCAATAAAACATAGAGTGTCTCCCTGATTTGGTGCTCCTTCTTCTTGATAAACAACTTTAAGACTTGATATTGAGGTGCATTCTTTTATATCATGATTTTCCACACAAATAACACAAGTTTCTATACTTTTTAAATCAAGAGGACATTCTCGCAAGGCATGTTTCTCTCTGCACTTAGGACAAAAAATGGACAATGCAATATTTTCAGCTTTTTGCTTGCTTTGTATTCTAAGGGTGTCAATTTGTTCACTAAGACTCCCTAAAATATATGTTTTAAAGTTATCAAGCAAATTTCCTGATTCTTCTCTACTCACTGTCCCAACTGCAGATTTATTAATCCTTGATAAAAGAGGATCTCTTGGATTTTTCCCAGTTCTTTCTTTGCCTCTTGAAATGTGTATGCACAACTCACAAATTTCCCCTAGTGATAACTGAGAAATGTCTCCCTTACCCATTAGATTGAGAAGATCAATCCATTCATCTCTAATTGATTTTAATAAGAGAGCTTTCAAAGTTCCCTCATCTAGATTATTCATTTTTTCCCTTTTTACATTGTAAAAAAATCTTTCAACGGAATTTTCAAGATTTTCATCTTATTTTTGTATCATTTTAAAGACTTCATCTTTAATGTTATGGGGCATACAATAATCATTATATTTCTGTAAGAACGCAATTTTCATGTGTTCCCATGTTCTTATGGAGTTTATTCCTAACCCATAAACTATTTTAATGCTGCATCCTTAAAGGTTGCAGGGAATAATTTCAACTTTTGAGCATCATGTAGATAATCATATGATCTACACAAGACTTCAAATTCAAAGATAAATGTCTCAGGGTCTTCGCTCCTTAATCCATGACAGTTTGGAAGGATAGAAGGCGAGATATTTTTCATTATTATAGTTGTATCTTCATCGAGGATTGGAAATCCAAAAGGTTTTGGATTTATATTCTCTCTTCTTCCTCTTTCTACATCTCTTCCACCTCTTCTTCCTTGTCTTCCGCCTCCTCTTCCTCCTCCAATTCTAGGTTGTTCACCATTCAAATTATGTACCTCTCCTTCCCCTTCTCCTACCATTGTAGATTATTCAAAACTAATATAGGGTTTTGATTCTGGTTTTAAGATTGGGTTTTTAATCTCCTCTAGTTCTTCTATCAATGGTTTGAAGTAGGTTTCTTCTTCCTCTTCTTCAATAGGAACTTCCAACTCTTGAGCTAGAAATTCTTCTCTAGTTGAAGATAGGAAAATTACTCCTATTGTTGGGGATGTGGGATCTTCTTCGATTATAGCTTCTGTTGATGAAGTTGGTGAATCTTTAGGTTGGATTTCAAATCTTAATACCTCAGGAAGTCTATGTTGGCCTGTTATGGATGGAATTCGAGTTTGTGTGGGTGGTGTGGCACTACGAGGTTGTGGTGGAGTGAGTGATGTTGTTGGAATTAAGCTCTTTCCTCTACCTACAAATCTACTCCTAGAGTCTCTTTCCCTATGCATACCATGTTTTTTTTTTAGGAAATCAAGACTTCTATTTACACTTCCTCGGCAACGGTGCCAAAATGTTTAGTCAATTCAATGTTCTTAAATTTCTTACATAAATTATCGATTGGAGTTGGTAAACTTGTGAAGTGCAAGTGCACTATATATGCTAGTGAGTTCATTAAGATAATGATTGTGGATGGTTTTAAGGATTTTCTTTGTTCCTATGTTCTACTCTAAAAATAATTACTTCTATTCAAAGATAAAATTTATAAAGCAATCTATATTAAGATCTTACAAACTACAATAAACAATCTTACTTGAAATAATAAAAACAAAAACAGAAAGAATGTGATGTAAACAAACATAATTACTTATGAAAAGAAGGATATTTATGTACACAGTCCTATTTTAAAAAGCATGTAAATGATATGAAATCGGCAAAAAAAAATACTGTAAACAAATAATTACAAAGAAATGAAACTACGATAATGCAATTCTGGAAAAATAATGAAATGAAATGAACTGGATAGTAAGAAAATGAATGAACCTCGACTGTCTGCAAGGGCCATCCACAAAACAACAGGTTTATAACTCTTATCTCAACAACTAACTGCGCATGATATTCATAAGAATACTTCTTCAATTAAAAAGGAATAGAGTCATGGAACTTCAAACTATCAATTACAAATTACACACACACAAATATATATATATATAATATATATATATATATATATAACATTTCACGCCCAACAGTTTTGAAACTTTCATGCCTTAAAAACTTAAAAGCAATCCTAATCTAAATGCTAATCTGATAATGGAAATTTTAACGCTTCTTGACGATTTTCTTTTTGGAAAGCAAATCAGAGAGTTGTGATTGATTTGAAATCTCGCTGCTTTGTTCATCCACGCGTTGACCTGCTTCCTTGGCTATGCCACTGGGTGATTCCTTTGTTGATTTGGCTAGGGCGAATAGGAGGAGATCCATGAGGAGATAAATCCCTATCTACCCATGTGCTTCTTTGCTTGGCTGACGTACTGGAATCTGACAAACCATGGATATAGTTGCGGAATCATAAAACAACTACATATTCGTGTTAATTCTGTAGATATTACAATCTTTAACTTAACAATAAGGCACATTAATAAATATGAAAATAAGACATATGAGTACCTTACCATGTCAAAATCTATAATTTTACTGTTTATTTGAGTTGATAGCAATGATGAAAAGAGGAAAATGGATGGAAATGATGTCAAAAACAAAACAAGCATGAGACTCTCACCTTGATTTGTCCTTCTAGTTTGAGTGCGAGCTCATAGGGTAAACTTCAATTGTGGTGAGTTAATTTCCATTTTATGGGAATAATCATCATGAGTTCATGTGTAGAGTTGGAGCTTCAATTAAGTGGAATTTTTCATCAGTTTGACTACAACATTGGTTGGCAGATCAATTTTAGTCAGAAAAAGTTGGGTCTTAAGTCTTGATTGAAGAAAGAGTGTGTTATATCTCCAGTGTTGACTGGAGACAACACGAGTTAACAACTCCAGTGATGATTGGAAGGAGATCGAGTCACACTCTCAGTTACCTTTCTATTAGAGCTTGAGTTCTAAATTTGAACTAGTCTAATCTAGCATGGATCAAATCTATAAAGGAAGAACAAATGCTCAAGTAAATACAATTATTTTGTGCACAAAAGGATTGTGAAAAGACAAAGCTCACGAGTTAGTGTGAGAGGAGCCTTGATTGTGGAGAGTGCAGGAGTTGTTTCCTAAGAAATAGGAAGAACAAGTGCGCAAGGATTTAGGAGATTGATTGTGCACAAAATTGAGAGCTTGTGTCCTAAGAAATTTGAGATCACAATTGCAGAAGGAAATAGAAGTTGGAATCAGGCAAGGGGGGGGGGGGGGGAGATCAAGGATTCAACAAGGGAACAATTGTGTGCAGGAATTGAGATAAAGTAGTGATCAACGCGAGCCAAGATCAATCATATCAATTGAGAGTTTTAAGAAAAGCAAAAGATGTTCTAAAGAGAGACATTTATTTATAATAGATTCAATTGCTCCAAGGACAATCAATCAAAAAATCCACATCAAGCAAGCAGGTTTTTCCTGTTGGGCTTCCTAAGAAAAGTTTGTCAATTTGTGCACGTGTTTTTATCTCTATGTTTTTTATTCCGTTGATAGGAATTGTTAAGAAACTTTGTCTCTTGGTGAAAATAAACTAGTTTCAGTTTTCAATTATTCATCTAAGTAGTTGCAGAGTTTCGAGGAAAATTAACATGGTATCAGAGCAAATATCGGCATAAAGACCATAGCCAAGTTGATCAGTTAGTGAAGAGCATAGATTGGTGAGGAAGGAGAGTGCTAGAGTTTGAAGAGTAAAGCATACCAGTTCCTTGGATAGTAGTATGGCATTCCTAGGACTAAGGTAAGATCACAGTTTAGAGAGCGTCTAAATTATTGTGCATGGAAGGAGTGGATATTAGTGGTGTTAGAGGATAATGGGGTGATATAATTTGTGAAGAATAAAATGGCTCCACCTAAAAATTCCTAACAGTTGGCCCAACGTAAAAAGAATGACATCAAGGCAAAGAGGATCATTCTTGAGGGGATTGGAGACCATATTATTCCTCATCTCCATGAAAAGAAGACAATGTATGAGGTTTTTAAACCCATATTAGATTTGTATTACGGTTCCAATGGTGTTCAAGAAGCTTTCTCTCAAAGAGAAGTTAAGAAGTATCTGGATGAGAAAAGGAGAGCCCATCATTACATTTCTTTCAAAGTTCACTCAAATTTGATCATTGCAAGTTCTAAGTTACACATGCAACCTTTACATTGTATCTCTAACTTTTTAGCGAATAAGCTCATTTATCCTTTTTTAATTGTGTGAATATTTGTAATGAGCTTTTTGTGACGAAATCTATTAATATAACTAAAAATTAAGAGTAAGAATGGGAAAAACACTTTATATTGTTGATTATGAATTTTCAAGAGTACAATGTCATGTAGAATTACTAAATGTTTAAAGGCATCAAATTTCTTGATATGAAACATTATTTAAAGTATAAATATTTGAGATTTGCACTTCGAAAACTTGATTTAACTTAATACATGATAGATTTAAGGTTAAGATTATTAATATTTTTTTATTTTAAGTTGAATTTTAATATATTATTAGTTTAATATTTCGGGATATACATTATATATTGACCTAGATTTAAATTGCATTTCTCAAAATAAATATCATATCAGAGGACCATGAAAAACATTGCTAAAGTAGATCAATTTGTCGAAAAGAGCAAATTATACAAACTAAATAAAAAAATTATGTGTAACACGAACCTCTCTTAATTCACATAGCTAGTGGTGGTACTAAATAAGGAAGGAAGTAATGTGGGTTAAAAACTTGATATTTTGAATAATTTACATCCCAAAAAAATATGAAATATCTTTACTTCAATATGTCAGATATCATGTCTTTAGTGAACACTACATAATGAGATGATATTAGAAAAATTTTAAGAGCAAACGAGCATACTTTATTACAAGATTAAGTACAATAGAGATAACTTTTAAGCTTAGAGAGTTTATATTGAATTGATTAATTACAAGTAGTCAACATCAAAGTACATGTCGTCTTAATTAAGATATTAAAAAAAAATGTGTAATTGAATTCTCTACTATGCAATTTATATAGAATATTAATTATGTGCGAATAAATGGACAAATGTTCAATTAACCCTTCCATAAGTCATGAGGTGGTAAGGCATTTATGCATGAATGTAAACATTTTAAATTTATCTCTCAATACCAAATTAGTAAGGGGGTTTTATAATTTCATTTAAAAGTCAAGTTCAAGAATCACCTTTGTTGGGTAATTTAATTGAGTGTTAAATTACTTACATTAAAATTTCAATCCAAGTTCGTACACTTATGAAGTACACTATGCTATAAATGCTAGGTGATTAACTTTTCAATTTCAATGCTTAAATGATAATTGTATTCTAATTGAAACGGTAAATGATCAAAAGATGCAAAGCTTATTCTAAGAAGTGCAGTTAAATCCTATTATGAGATGAATTCTAAGCAAGGCACACAAATATTTAGTGAGCGCATTTAACTAATTGATTCAGTGAAGACAAAAATAATCTATTCTAAGAAAGCAATGAATTTCTATTATAGGAAAGTAATGAATTTCTATTTTAAGAAAGCAACCGAAATGGTTTATACTATGAAAACTTTCAAATTATATTCTATGAAAAGTAAAGACAATGCATTCTATGAAAGCTTTGAAATACTAATCTAAAGAAGATAAAGACAAATTATTCTATAAAAGCAATTACCTTCTAATCCATAGAAGATAAATGGAGATTTTGATTTATGGAAAGACAAGTTACTCTATGAAAGGTTTTTTCTAATCTATGAAATGTGATGTAGACTATAACTATTTGCAAGAAAAGTAAGAAGGCAAATGGAAATACTCAAGTGTGTGTATGCAAATTTAGAATTCATTCATGTTTGAAACCATGGAGTATCTATAATGTTGTGCAATAACTTTTAACCTATCTATAAATATGAGACTAAAACTGGTCGCAAAAATGAAAAACTGATAGCAAAAAGAACTAGTAGATATTTTGTGGTTTTTGACTATTTATTCAAGCACTTAATGTCTATAATAAACAATTGAAACGAGAGTTTAATCCTATAAAGCATAATGATAAAAAAACATAGTATAAAAATAGAGTATTGAAATCAAGAGAAAAATAGATTAAATTACACTCGTATGCAACAAGGGTCCCTCTTGTAGGAGCACGAGATCTAAACTACTCAAAAAACTCAGTGATCAAATATGAATTCTTCCCATTAAGGCTTAATCATAACAATAAGCAAATTTTATTAACAAAACAATGCATACATCAAAAGAGCCAACATTAACCAAAGGAAATAACAATATCTAGATGATGTCCTCACTTCTCAATGAAGCATATATATAATGATTTTACAATAACGACCCTGAGAAACTGAATGCTAGAAATTAGATCGGCAGATGACAACTTGGTCTTTAAATTCTATTGAAACTCTACTTTCTATGATTTGCTATCAAGGAAGTGAATCATAGAAATGTTTAACATTAGACACATCATCATTATGTTGATCTTTCATTCCTTGAAGATTTGTCTCGCTTTTATGCTTGGTTAATATTTTGATCTAGTGCCATGTAATCTAAAGGTTTGGTTCATGTGCCATCTCACAGTTGACCAACGATTTGACTTTTGCTATTGCGATCAACCGATGAGCTTATGCTTGCACCCAACAGGTAGAAAACCATGCAAGCATAATTTGGCAACTACCCATGTGCTCAAGTTGATCTATCCTCCACGACATCTACATAAACCTTGGATTCAACTACAGAATATTGACAAGGCTGCAAAACGTGTTAATTTTTGTAATTTATGAAAATTGAGTCAAATTTATTAAGTAAAACACATAGAATTGAGAAATATTGGACTTTTACCTTATTGCATCTTATGTAGCTTTGATCGTTGATTATTCAAAGAACAATAGTGAAATAATGTAAGGATGAGTGAGTGATAAGTTAAATGGGTGAAAAACTAGGTAACAAGTTGTCAAGAAGAATGTTATTTCTTTGGTTCAACAACCCTCCTAATAAATTTATAAAAAAATAAAAATAATATATTCAAAAATCATTTTAAATATAAATATAAATATATTATTCAATTTAAAAAAAATTGTGAATCGGGATAAAATTAGAAAGTTGTTAACCAAACTCTTGCAACTTATATGTTAAAATCACTCTTCATTACTCTAAAAAATATCTCAACATCTTGCTACTAACTTAGTTTTCACCCTGAGGAATAAACATGTCCATTTGAAGTAAATTTCAATCCTTATAAATAATAAATCATTATCCAATGTTTATCATAGAGAAGATGAGATTGTTTTGTTGTTTACACACTTTTGGTGTTTTAATATGTTAACATTTGAGTTTTATATGTGCATTTTCACTAGGAAGGATGAATGCAACTTACCAGAGTAACATGTGGAAAATGGTGAAGGGGATTCACTCAAAGGTACCAATAAGATAAAAAAGAAGCGTGAAAAGTTTGAAAAACAAGGAAAGAAAATCAAAATAAACTTTAATGTTTAAGATGGATAAGAATCTAAATTAAATTAATATTAGGAGGAGAAAAATATGTACTATAAATTGAAAGACAAGAAAAGAAAATCAAAATAAACTTAAATGTTTAAGATGAATAAGAATCCAAATAAAATTAATATTAGGAGGAGAAAAATATGTACTGTAAATTGAGTAAAAGAAGAAATTACAAAAAAGAAATACTTTGTACTATAAAAAGAATAACTATGTTGATAAACACAACATATAGTTGAAGTGGGATCACACATCTTAATTGAACACTCAAAGTCAAATTCAATTTTTATTTTAAATTCTCCAAATATTATAATAAAACTTAATAAGTTTACTCTAATACTATCTTTTAAGTTCATGTAACTTTTATAATGTTTGTTTTTTATTCTTTATATAAATTTGTGTATATGTTAACTTGGAAATAATTTCCAATCCCATCCTCAAACAAATCAGCAAAGATGGCGTGGCTAGTTACACCACAAGCACAAATTACAAACAACCACCCACAAAACATTAATCAATTCTCCGCACAAACTCAAGAAAACACTAATCCAACAACATCTGCAAACTCAAGAAAACACTAATCCAACAACATCTGCATGTATTTAAACAAAGTTGGCAAAACTATAAGCCAAAATAAACATACCCCACATAAGAAAGAAGCATGCCCGCTAGGATTTGATCTTACTCATTTTCAGAGCGATTACTCAAAATTTGTCACTAAATCACAATGCTAAAAACGCACATTTCTTAATTATGAAAGCTTTATTCTTCAATGAAATATATTAGTAACCATGAAAAAGCATTTGATTAGGCAATATCTTATTCTAACTTTGGCTCTCTTTTTTTGAGTAGATAAATCCTCCTTCTGAGTAGAACTCCATGGAACTATATTAGTAACAATGAAGATGCATTTGATTGGGTGAATAGTTATTCTGACATTTGTCTCTTTATTTTTTATGAGATGGATTTCCTCACTCTACGTAGAACACTTCTATAAAACGGTGTCTTCAACTCCAAACTCCACTTCTATAAAACGCTGAGTCTTCAACTCCAAACTTCTCTTGTCCATCATTCCAATTCCCACAGGTTGTCTAATGCGGATTTTGCTATCTTCATTCCAAACCCATTATCTTTTGTATCATGATGCAATTAAGCTTGCAAATGCCAAGCATCTCAATGTCTGTCTCATGGTTGATTTTTGACAGCCTTGCTAAAACTCAATCTTCGGATTCTAGAGAAGATCTTTACCATGATCTACTTGAACTCGTGGTGTTTTTAAAATTAAAGAAGACATTTACCCAGTTCCCTACTACTCGAGGGCTTGGTTTTTTCTTTCTTCCGTGCCATTGCACAGGTTGGAATCTCCGAAGCTCTCTTATGCAGCAGGATCTTTGACATCCATCTCTACATAATCTTTCCCTTCTTCTAGGGATTGAGCTGACGAAGAAGTTTCCAACGTGTTTCCACCAAATGCCCTTTCTTCTAGTATTGGCTACAACATTTGTTCTGGATACTGTCATTTGCTTACAACAACCTTCTTTTGTTCCGTACGCTGTTTTGGAGAGAGGGAGTGTGAGCCTGTCTTCTTCCCAAAGCACATGAAGCCTTTCTCAAATGCTTGCTTCCATTGACATGTAGCAAAAACCTGATTACTTTTGCCACAAAATGAACATGCCTTCGCTTTATGCACTTGATGGAATTTGATTTGCCATATTTCTATGGGCTACCCTTGAGCTCACTACCTTATTCACTTGGCTCTTCAAGTGTTTGGCATTTTCAAATGCTTAAAGGTTCACTTCTTTGTCCTTCTCGATGCTTGTTTGAACTTATTGTAGCGGATGCCTTCTTTCCTCAATCAGCTTCCTTCTACCGCTATTGGTTGCTCTTTTAGAATGTGGTTTTATTCCTAGCTCCAATGGCCTTCATGCACGCAATCTTCCTGGCTGGAACGATTTCTCCTTCAGTTGAACCCAAAGGTGTCTACATTGTGAAGCTTTCAAACAAACATCATGCATCACTATCCCGCCAAAGTAACCAAGTCTATGTTGTGACCAGGATTCAACCATTATCAGTTGTTTAATCCCTTGGCCAAATTATTTTCGAGTCCTTGCCTTAAACAGCCCATCTTGGTGTACAGCATCAGACCAATTCATTTGGTATGTACTTCTCGAACCTCCCAATGGATCCTTTTGATGATTCATATTGAAAATTGGTTCGTGGTACAATCTTCATCTCTAACTTGCATTGTTCATCTGAAGTTGGTTTCTTTGCAATGCAGAGCTCTACCTTTTTAATCTCTTTGACATCTTCTTAGAGACGATGCATTAAACTAACTCTTCTTGCATCTTAACTACATTATTCTTGTGTAGCACTTCTGCTTGTGCCGTGCTCTACACAGCACAGTTCGTTAGCTCTATCTTTTTAATCTCCTAACATCCTGGAGACGGTGTATTAACTCCTTGGCTGTGAACTCTTCCTGCAATTTGAGTGCAATGTGCTAGTGCAGCACTTCTACTTGTGCCATTCTCTCCATGGCATTGCAGGTTATTTGGGTAACGCTTCCTTGCAATTCAGTAAGCTACTTGGTTACATAAATGAGGAAGCCTTATGTTGTCTATACCTTAGGCTACTGCTCTTCATTCTCTTCAATGATCATGCCACCACAATTTCCTCAAGTCACAGTTCACGTTCTGAATTTGTTCCTTAATGTCATGTAACTCCTCCAGTCTCTCTCCACAAAGCTTTGCGCTTCGCTGGCTTACTGCAACATCTCCAGGTCAGGGATTCACCGCTTATGCCAAGGGGCCTCCCACACATGTAACCATCATTCAATAATTAAATAATATATCTATTCTTGTTTTGTTTGTTCGCCCCAAAAGCTCACACCGGAAAACCTGATCAAAGTGGAGGCTTGCTGGACTACAAGAAATTTCACACAGGTGTATACTAGCAATTGTCCCAAAAGGTACAAAGAGAGGCCGATAGGATTATTAAATTGGAATTGTTGAATTTTTCTAAAAAGTTAATTGGTTTGTGGAAAACCTTATTTTCTTGGACTGGATCATTGTACAATTACTTTTCTTTAGATGTTTTGTTTATATCTATATTACAAGGAACACATTGAATGTCTTATTTCATTTTAAAGTAAGTTAATTACCCAAAATCAAGAAACTTCTATAGATGGCCAAGCATATACGAAGCTTGCTAGTGACCAAGGCAATAACCACCATGACTATCCCCTACCAATATATTTCATTGAAAACCATAATTGTATATTGCATTTAGAAAGTCAAAACATAATACTAAAAAACATGTTGATATATTACTATTAAAAAATTAATTCCATTAGAAACCATGGTATTATTATTATATTTTATAAAGAATAATATACATATATAGAATGATACTACATCTTGAAGGAGTGCAATTCACCAAACCCCACCATCTTGAGGGAGTGCAATTCCCATGCCCATCATGTTTCTCTTCACACCTTCATACACTACCTTCAACAGGGCGTGAAATTTTGCACAACTCAGCCTCCACACCCACCCGGCACCTTGCTTCTCTTGTGCAAAAATAAAATAACTCAAGGTCAATTATAAGGTCTTGAAAATTTTGAGTGAGCTACCTTTATTCAGGCGAGTAAGGTCCTCCCTTTGACTGAGCAGAGCTCACAACCAAGACCTTACCTAAGCGAGTAAGACGTGAAGGTCCGGAACCTTCCTCGACCAGAAGGAAGGAATCACAAAATTGAAGGGAAAAAAACCTGCCGACAATGTTTTGCGAGAATCCATGCAAATTATGAGAATAGTTTGATGTTCATTGAAATTTATTTACATCACAAAGGGTATTAGGCAAACTTTGAATACATAGTTTAATTATTATATATATAAAAGGCCTGAACATAATTTCAGGGAATAGCATACAAAATCTATCCCTAGACAATAAACTACAGAAACTTTAAACAGCATAGTACCATGAAATTAACTTATTGCTTGCACACGCAAAAACACCTATTTGGATTCCTCTCGTTCACCTTAATGTGATCGGCTACTATGGGCAAATCCTTGTCCAGAAATATATCCCAATGCCCATCCCATCTGATGAAAAACTAAGTATCTGTGAAACACTGCACCCTGTGCACATCATGCGCAAGAGTATAGAGATAATCCTCGGGGCCCAAATCGAAGCACTGATCCTTAGTGAGATTCCACACTCTCTTCGACCCAAACACAACAAGAAGATCATGCCCAAAGGTATGGTGATGGGCCAACTCAAAATACTTCCGGCCTTGAATTTGACAATGGCAGTAGTAGGGCTTTCTCGCACAATGCTCATGGATCCCCGAGGCATGACATCCACATCCTAGAAGTTTCTCGTTTTTCTTAATGAACAGAGAGTGCGGGAGGATTCAGATTGAGGCTTGCTGGATGTGTTTCAATGCACAGCGAAACTCGGAGGTGAAAAGAAGGCAACTCAACCGATATTTGGAAAAAGCAGTCAAAGTGCAATGCATGCTTGCCAGATGCGATGCGCGGCAAGAGATAATGAATCAAACACTTCAAATCAATGGTTGAAAGTGTCTCACCTGATCGAACAGAGCAGGGTACCTTCATACACTACCTTCAACAAGGCGTGAAATTTTGCACAACTGAAAAAACAGTCAAAATGCAGTGCATGCTTGCCAGATGCGATGCGCGATTAGGAATAATGAATCAAACACTTCAAATCAACGGTTGAAACTGTCTCACCTAATCGAATGGAGCAGGGTACCTTCATACACTACCTTCAACAGGGTAGCTTCCTTACCCTTCCCATTTAAACCATATGCTGCAATTATTGCTGTCCAAGCCACAAAGCCCTTATCAAAGATGTTATCAAACACTTTCCTTGTAAGTTCAAAATTTCCACAGTTAGTATATATATCCATGTCCATAAGGGCAGAACATACAAATATCTTGGAATAAAATCCCGTTTTGATTATGTATGCATGGAATTTCTTGCCTTCTTGCAGAACTGCTAAGTCAGCACACACAGGGAGAATATCGAGAAACACTGGCAAGTTTGGTTCGATGCCATGTTGTCGCATTTGATAGAAAAATCTAAGGGCTTCCTCAGCATGTCCATTTACTCTGTATCCTACGATCATTGCTGTCCACAAAGTGGCACTCTTATTAGAGCTTTCATTAATTACTTTGTGCACAGCCTCCATACTTGCGCATTTAGCATACATATTAATGAGTGCCCAACGCAGAGAGACTATGGTCACAAAGCCGCACTTGATTCCATAAGCATGTAGTTCCTTACCCTGCCGGAGAGCCGGTGAATCACCACATATCAAGAGAACATTTACGACAGTAATCACATTGGGCATCACACCGTTCTTCAGCATTTGACGAAAGATCTCGGAGGCCTTGGTAACATGCCCTTTTTTGCCATTCCCAACAATCATAATACTACATGCAATGACATCTCCTTCACAATCTTTGTCAAACACTTAGTTTGCGTCCTCCACAGAACCACATTTAGAATACATGTCCATTACAGCAGTCCGCACAGCAACGTTGGAATCAAGCTTGCCTCTGACAATGTAGCCATGAATCTCCTTCCCCTTTCGCAGAGCTGCCAAGCTCCCGCATGCCGCCAAAACCGATGCCACAGTTGCCGAATTGGGCTTGTGTTCCTCCACATGTATCTTTCGGAAACATTCTGATGCTTCGCCATGAAACCCATTAAGCACAAGTCCAACAAACATAGTTGTCCATGTGACCACATCTCGATGGCGCATTTCCTCAAACACTTGGTTTGCATCCTCCACAGAACGGCACCTGCAATACATATCCACAAGCGCACCTCCCACAAAGACATCAAGCTCATAAACGGTCTTGATAACCTGCCCATGAATCTCCATCCCCTGTTGCAGGTCCATTAAGCTTCTGCATGCCTTCAGCATGATTGAGAACGTAAAATTATCGAGCTCCGTGCCAGATAACTTCATCTGATTATAAATCTCCATAGCCTCGGTTTCACAGAACCCATTCTTAACATAAGTTCTGAGCAGAGCATTCCACATAAACATAGCCCGCTCAGAGGCTTCATTGAATGCCGCCCGCGCATCGACAATGCTTCCACAGGCAGAATAAAGAAACAAGCTTGGCAGCCAAGTAGGGATTCTGATGAGCCCCTATGATTCTCATGTGGGCGTGGTCCTGCTTGCCTTTTTTTAATAATTTCTTAACAGTGCAGCAATCCAGGAGTATATGGTAGATTTGGGTATCCACAGGGATTTCTCTACTTAAGTCCATCGAGTGCAGAATGCGAAGAGCTTCATCAACCAGCCCTTCTCTGCACAAAAGAACAGTGCTTGCCAAAACCCAGGGAACAAGAACAGAAACAACAACGGGCAGGGAAAAAACAGTGAAAATATCTTCAAAAGTGAGATAAAAGAATGGGAAAAAACAGTAAAAATATCTTTCAGAGTGACATAAAAGAATGGGAAAAGGCAGTAAGGCAATTCAACCGATATTTGGAAAAAGCAGTCACACTTCAAATCAACGGTTGAAAGTGTCTCACCTGATCCAACCGAGCACTGATCCAACCGAGCAGGATAGAGCAGGATAAAAGTGTTGACGATTGTTGCTGCATAAGAAGGCCTATAGGCCTAATTATAATTCAAGCTAAGCAATAGCTTTGTTGATCCTATGCCTATCCTGATGACTCATGGCTGCAGGAAATGTTAACAACCATCAATTTACACATGACACTGCTAGAAAAAATTTGGCGTTCATACTGAGTTTCTTACCTGTGGAATTAGGACCAAACATTTAGAAAGAGCCTTCCTCTCAAAGAACACTCACCCGTCAGCGCACCGATGATTACACATTATAGTAGCAACGGTTTATTCTGCTTTGCTCTGGAATTTGGGCTCTGGTGATGGCTTCAGATGATTGCACGTTTGCAGTAACATGTCTTCTTCTTTTTTTCTCTAGAATTTGGGCTCTGGCAAGACCAACAATTTCAACATCTCTCACTGGCCAAGAATCATTTTTCTTCCAAAATTCATGAACCATCCATTGCCATGTGATGAGCAATTTGATTTGCTTCCAGTTTTTCTCGTCAAGGTGAATCATGGTTATCAAAAGAGATGGACGTGGCACATGTTAACACCCAGGTTGTTCCCTATGACTCCTTAGGGAATACGGCCGGGGTAACCACTAACCAATCTTTGGGCTACAGCTTCTAGCCTAGCTGTAGTCAGAGAGGGCTCTCTCTATGGGGTTGTAACTGTTTTGACAAAGGTTTTAGGCTAGTTGTGAAGTGAAATTTTTGGTTGTTTTTGTGTTTGGTTGGGAGGATGCTTCTGATATCCTTTAAAGACTATCTGCAGGTGAAACTAATCCATTGGGCAATGGGGTCGTGGATAGTTTTTCCCTTGAAATCTTGACTAGGTGGGGGTCTAGCTACAGGGCCTGTGTGTATTCCATGAAACAAATTGTAAATTGTGAGAGTGAGACGAAGAGCAACTAACAAAGAGCAATTAAGATTTCTTCACTTAGGCTGACTATTGTGAAAGAGGTTTGTTATTTAGGAGCAATTACTTGAATTCCTGAAATAACAAAGCATTGTGATGATGTAGTATTAAAGGTAGCATTGAAGAATTACTCTTTAAATACTTTGACTGAAGAAAACATATAAGTTAGCTTAGACTGAGCTCAGGGTAACCAATGGTTAAATCCTGAGGCTATTCTTTTTCCTTGCTAACTAGGTATTTGAGAGTATGGAAGACATGAAAAGCATATGAAAGAACAAAGATCACATGTAAGCAAAGAGCAATGAGAAAAACTTATTGAGCCACGAAATACACAAGAATCCTGCAACTTTGAGCCATACACCATCAGGAGATCAAGAGACAAACATATTTGAAGAAATCCCACTGTCCTTTGTATTAACTGTCTGAGAGTTTACAATATCAGAATAACAGAGAAGATATCAAGAGATTTCTTACATCCGGAGTCCAACCCCTCTAAACAAATGCGAGGGGGAATATATAGAGGTTTCATACAAAAATATCTCAGGTATTGAGTCATCTGAGAGGAAAATATCTCTTACATTCGCACATGGAGAGTAGATGAGAAGTTATTACAAATATAAATGACTCTTAAAGGCCTTTAACTCCTGTCAGGATAATGTTTTGACCTTTGGGCATTGCGGAATCAGCTGTGCGGCTTTATCATAACTGCAGAAGTGCTCTGCGCTTGTTACTTTTTGCATCTTCTTGGCCCTGCCACCTGTTCCTGTTGATGCTGTTGCTGTGGTCGAGTACCTGTGCTGAGTTGGCTCAGCGTCTTCATGCTTGCTGTCATGGCTTTTGCCCGCCTGTATATGTAATATAGACTTTGTGCTGAAAAAAGATTTAATCTTTCAACTTTGGTTCAAAAGTAACCTTATTAAATCTTGCCATGTATCTGGAGGAGGAAGCTGATGTTTCAAAATTGACCCTAAGGTCTCATCAGCCTCTGTATACTTGTAAAAATGGGGAGGCTCATCAAACAGATGTGATACTTCATTCTTGATAAAAAACAAATTATCTAATTTTTCAAAAAGAGCTTGTCCTGTTATTGGGCCTGATGAAGATGTCCCTGGTGTCTCAGCAATCTGAATTGCTGCAAAAGCACTTACCCTCTTGATATATTTTTCATGAGAGAGTAACTTCCCTGATTCTAGCAAACTGGGAAGCCCTCTGTCCTGCAGGGCGAAGAACCTGTTCTGAAACTTATTTATATCTGCCTGCATATCCTGGATTCTCCTGTCCAGGGTTTGGATTAAATTCTTCATTATTGTAACTCTTTTGATCACAGATATAGTTTCAGTCCTATTTCCAATTCCCATTTTTACTAACTGGGAACTTGTTCTGTAATTTAGCACTTCGATCATTTTAGGGGCAAGGTCGGCCATGTTGCCTAGGGAGTTTCTTGCTCTGTGTAATTCTTTCCTTGCCCTGCCAATGAGTCCCACTTGCTCATATATGGCATCAATGTACTCCCATTGGTTGGTTATTGACTGTCCAATGGCAGTCCAAATCACTTGTTTGAGCTCTGCTGTAACCTTTTCAAAATTGAGCTCCTTTTCTAGCTCTGCAATTGTTTTCCTCAGAGCTTTCACTTCTCTCTCCCTCTCAGCCACATTTTGCTTAGACTTATCGTATTTTTCATTTATCTTAGCTAAGCTGTCCTTGGCTTGACTGAGCTCTGTCATCTGAGACTCTAGTACCTGAATTTCCTGCCTTAGCTTCAGCATGTCTAGGCTCTCAGCCTGTTCTGTTGTTGGTGCTGTAGTGGCTGGTGCTGTTTCTGGTGCCTGTTGCCTTGGAGGGATGGTATCTTGAGGGGTCTCCTCAAGGTCTATTGATTCTGTGGGCGGCTTGGAAGATTGCCCTGCTTCTCTCCTTTGTAGTGCTGCTTCTAGTGTGGTCTCTGTGTCCTGCAGCTTTTGCTGTGTGTCTATCAGCTCTTTATATAGAGTCATTAGTAATGCTGTTGCATCCTTTTCTTGCCTCTGCTGGGCAACTTCATCTGTTTGTGGATGTAGAGTTGGGGGGATCTTCATTTTCTTTTTAATTGCAGCCATGTCTGCATC
>APFE031134422.1:172815-193340 GCA_000404065.3 Pinus taeda
GCACCCCTCAAATATCAGATCATGGAAAACCAAGCCTATGCCCTGGTCAAAGCTATTAAAGACTTTAGGATTTATATCCTCTATTCCCATATAATAGCCTATGTGCCAAGCCCAATTGTCAAAGATATACTTACACAAGAGAATTTGGAGGGCAGAAGAGGCAAGTGGATAGCAAATATTTTGGAATTTGACATAGAAATAAAGCCTACAAAACTCATAAAGGGGCAGGGCCTAGCCAAATTGATGTCTGAAACAAATTTCCAAGCCCTAGACATTAACCAACTAGACAGTGAACCGGAGCTGGCGACTCCAAAGACCAACAATTTCAACATCTCTCACTGGCCAAGAATCATTTTTCTTCCAAAATTCATGAACCATCCATTGCCATGTGATGAGCAATTTGATTTGCTTCCAGTTTTTCTCGTCAAGGTGAATCATGGTTATCAAAAGAGATGGACGTGGCACATACAGAGTTTGAACTCTGAAGCCATGCAGATATGCATAGCCATCTGCCATAGAAAGATGCGGAGTGAGAGGGTTAGTTGGGTGCTCTACAGTCCAACTTTCTCTGCATTTCAAACTAGTGTGGACACGAGGCTATGTGCTTCCTTCGCAATACTTGCTGCTCTACAGTCTTCCTTCACCTTCCAAAATAATGCAAGTGCGGGTCCATGTGCTTCCTCCACGTCACTAGCTAGTAGCTACCTCTGCATTCTCGTTTCCTTCTTATTCCGAACTTTTAAAGACCCCAAAAATTAAATTAGAACTTATATAAAGGCCTTTCCAAGGCATCTTCGAAAGGCTTTCGAGCCCACTTTGAAGACATTGCAAGAGTAATTTTATCCTGAACGAGTTAAAAAGTCAATGAACTCAACTTTTTTGGAAAGTCTATTTCTTTTGAAAACACTAAGTATTTTTTTCCGCGATGAGTTAAAAAGTGAATAAACTCTATGAGTTAAGTTTTTTCCACGAGGTAAAGTCACATTGTAAATCAAGTTTTTTTTTTTAATTATGATCATCATGGTCTTATCAAAGTGGGCTAAAATTCTAAAAGCAAAGTTCTCATCAATGAAGAAAAACTTTTCTTAGTTTTGCGACCAAAAAAAAATCTACACTATCAATTTTTAACTAACTCCATTTTCATCCAAGATACTCCACAAGCTTTTTAATTCAAAATTTACAGTAAGAACCTTACAAATTAGGAGAGGGAAAAGACTTTACAGCGGTAGAAGACACCACAAGATAGATGCAAGGATACTGCATTATCTTCCTAGATACATTCATAAAAATCATGGGCAAAGGCAAAACACAGTTTTTCAAATAATCATCAATTTGGTTAAAAAAAACCATGCTTTCAATTGATTTAATGTGTTTAGAAAGGTTCTGGTTCAATTAAAAGTCGGCAAAAACCCCTTTGAACATTTGAAACCATGATTCAAGAAGAATCACAAGTACCTTAATTTTAAACTATAATACATCATCAAAAGCTTGTGCATTTCAAATGAATTTTTGAACAGTAATTTCAACCAAGATCCATGAGTTTCATCAAATCTGAGAGGAACCTCAGACTTAAACCTAAACTTGGCACTTGTAGTGGCAAGACTACCGGAGTTGGGCTTGACTTGCATAAACTATGTTCTGTGTTATTTTTTGTATTTACAAAACCTTTCCAAGTAATTGAATCTTACCAAGTGCTAGGCCAACCAAGTTTGAATGTGACAAACTTCGATTTTTATACATACCCTATCGGAGAATGTAAAGGAGTAACACTGTATTCATCCATTATATATGGAGATTTAAGTATAGTATGACCATTAATATGTCTATGTATGTTCAATAAGCTTACACTTTTGTATCATATGTAGCGTGTTTGTAGTTTCTTCAACTAATTAACTTGTTAATCTTTTTGCAAATGTGTTGAGCAAGCGTTAATACTTGTTATAAGGCTTCTGTGATGATCTACATCAATAAAGCGAAGAATGAATACTACATTTTCAGCCACGTTTCAAAATAACACAACTTCAAACAGAGTACAAGTGTGTTGAAAGTTGAAACTCTTTTTTTATTCCAACAAAAGTTTGCTTCTTGCAGGAATTCACCGAAGTGGAATAATGGAGCATTGGAGTGCGATGTATATAAAATGAACAGAAAACAAAGGTGAACGGAAGTCTGTCAACAAAAATAAACTTGTAAAACGTTCAAATAACAGGAAAAGAAAATCAAGATTAAATTAAATGTGTAATAGGGATGAGAGTTGGCACTCAATTAATATAATGTGAGTAACAAAACACGAGTTCAAATTTGAATGAAAGATGAAAACCCAAGTAATCAACCATTCTGTCAAAAAAAACTGATATGCAAATCAGAACATTCTGCCTAAAATCTGCTGTCATTGTGACTAAGGATGTCTGATGCATAGTTCGACACTCTGAATCTAATCCTCGTTAGAGAGCTAATAACTGCAATTAAAACATAACAGCACATCAAACAGATTAAGAGGTCTCCAAACTAAATCACCACTCAACAGGAAATCACGCAAGGAAGAAAACTCAAACAGGATCAAATAGACATCTACAAAGATTAGGTATTCGGTAGACCATTTAACCAAATACAGCTTAACTTGTATGTCTGGGACCTTGTAAAAGCAATTTTCCACTGTTTAAAACTAATTTTTTTTTCCAAGTCAATTTGTTATCTAGATTATCTCTTAAGCTTGTGTGATATGGATAAAGGTCCAAATAGGAATGAGGTTCTATTTTTTGGTAAACCAATCTAGATCAATCTTAATTTCAGATCTACCAGGCGCCCAGAGAGATCAAATATCTTTTCACTCTAAAAGAGATTTGCACCTCAACATATTTGATCCCTCTCAGACCTTGGTTATCCAGAGTTAAGATGGATCTAGACTGCTTTAATTAATAATTATATAATTATTTTGTATTTTATTTTATCTTTTTGTGACTAAGGGAATCAAGACTGAATCAAATTCATACTCGCATGACACAAGGTCGATTCCAACTACTACCACAAAAACAACTAGGTACTTAAGAAGGCCCCACTCCGTAGACATGGGTCAGGGTCACATGAGGCGTGACACAAGGTCGATTCCAACTGCTACTATACCGCCAAGAGTATATCAAATCTGCCTGTAAGACAAATGTACCAAGTACCAAGGATATATGACTTGGTAAAAACCGAGAAGTCCAGTATTGACCACAAACCTGAGTTTGATTCCCCAAAATAACAGGTTAAGCTTCTTGTGATGAGGCTAAAGAAAAAGTACACATGGTTGCTAATCCATTAAATGATCTTCAAAGGGTCAATCTAGTCGGGCTTTAGTTTGTTATATGTACCTGATACCTACGTTTGCACAGCTGTAGCATGTCCAATTTCGTTGTCAATTCTTATAATGTTTATGCTGTTGACCTCTACAACACACTTGTTTTGTATGTTTTGAAAACATGGCCATCTTTCCAAGCCAGATTCATCCCATATTCCTCTGGCCTTATCCTTGCCGGTCCACATGAAGAAACGGGCAATGTCTAAAGACGATGTCTTTCTCCTCTTCATCGAGAATGCTGTACTTAATTTTAAGTCTGCTTTGTATATCGGTGGGAATGTATTTTAATCCTTTTTACAATTGGGCTCTGGAATTAATCCAAATCATTTCCATGAAATGGTGTGCCAACCAATTCGAGAGATAAGGTCAACCATCGTAGACATCCAAAACCTTTCTGATGTCTTCTTCAAATCCAGAATGAGGCAGGTAGAAGGCATGCAAGCCGAAAAGCTCTAGATTACTACGGGCTTTGTCAACATGTAAATGGAAGACTCTGATGTGACAAAACTGGTCGCAGCTACTCACCAGTATCCACATCATCTATGATTATAAGAAACCTTAAAAGCAAAAGAGATGAGCTCTGAACATTGATGTAACTTCATCAACACTACATTAACTGATCCACGCAATTAAATGCTAGCAAAGTTTACTCATGTTATATAACAGTTGTCAGTGACTACGAATACTTTGTTTTTTCTCCTCTTCGTCAAGAATGCTACGCTAATTTGTATTTCTGCTTTGTATATCGTTGAGAAATATATTGGATATTTTGTGTAAATGGGCTTTCCAATAGTCCAGATTGAGCTCTGAACATTGACGTAACTTCATCAACACTACATTAACTGATCCACGCAATTAAATGCTAGCAAAGTTTACTCATGTTATATAACAGTTGCCAGTGACTACGAAAACTTTGTTTTTCTCCTCTTCATCAAGAATGCTACGCTAATTTGTATTTCTGCTTTGTATATCGTTGAGAAATAGATTGGATATTTTGTGTAAATGGGCTTTCCAATAGTCCAGATTGCCTTTTTCCATGAAATAACGCACCAAGCACTCTGGGGGACAAAAGAAACCAGTCACAGGCCTTTAAATATCCTAACTACTTCAAATCCAGGATGGGCCTGGTGGAAGGCATACAAGCTAAAAGCTCTCGAGACTGGCATCCTAAAACTTCTTAACTACATCAAATCCAGGATGGGCCTGGTGGAACGCATACAAGCTAAAAGCTCTTGAGACTGTTCGTTGTTCAGGCTTGTCAACTTGCAAATTTAAGACTATCTGCGTGAAAAGATGGATGCTGCTGCTCACCAGGATCCACATCATTTAAAATTATAAAGCATAAGAAATGACCTCTGAACATTGATATATCTTCCTGAAGACAACAACATTCACTGATCTTCTCTCAGTCAAATGCTTTGAAAATTTACCATGTAGTGATATTATAGAGCTCCTAACTGCAGCTCATCGCAAATCAAACAAAAAAGGACTGATCGCTATCTGATCTCTCAAGGTTCATGAAATATTTTGCAAAGGCTGTCTCCCTATTTCTACAAAAACCCAAAATGCCCAGTCTTCGCCCCCCATTGTGTTGATGCAGCTTCAGAATCCAGATGCAATAATTTAGTTCTTTTCAAAATCATCAGCTTTTTCATCCGAATGAGTGAAATCTTGGCACAAATAGATGGTGGCTTTAACCTTTTTGTACACTTGTTCCAGAACATTTACGTGAGGACATGGAACCTTAACAAAAACATAAAACATGCCTTCGCCTAATAGCATGGACAGAAGAGGTGTTCCACATCCTTGGTAGACAGAATCCCTCTGTGACTGGTTTGTTGTTTGTTTTTCATTTACAAGATGATAAGCAGAAGCTTCTCCAGAAAACAAAACAAACACTTCATGGAAAGAAGAACAACGACTAGACCTTAACTTTGATTCTAACATAAAGAAGCAAGCTCAAAGATCAGGGAGTGGGTTTTAATTAATTCACCTTGAAGTTATATTTTGATATATACGAGTATTCACTAAATCTAGGATGATCTGAAAGATATAGGTGAGTTTTCACTAAATCTTTCATGATCTGAAGTTTGAACGTCTTCAGATCTGTAACGCTAACACTTTGTAAACTATACTACATATTTTGTAAACCATACAGATCTATGAGAGGATATCTATCTATGTATTGAACATGAAGTTGTAGACATAATACCCACATATACAAAGGCTGTCCCATATCTATCTATTGAGCATAGAGTTATAGACAAAACACCCACATGGTCAGATGGTTTTCCATCTGGCTGTCTATTGAACATAAAGTTATAAAACACCCACATGGACCGAGCCTGTTTTATATCTTTTTATGTATTAAACTTAAAGTTAGAGACAAAATACCGACATGGCCATGCGAACTGCTCTAATGGCTTTTACCATTTGGCAGTCAAGTTTTCCCAAATCCATGCACCAAAAGGGGAATGACCATGATATTCGTGGTGTTTGGCCGTAGCCGTTTTGAACATCATAAAACATCGTGGCCCAGACGACAATAACACGTTCGGTTCATCTTCCTCTTCCTGCTCCAGAGCAAGAGGTAGCGTCCAACACTAAATCGGAAGAACAAATTAAAAAACAGCAGTAAACATGTTCGAGTAAAGTGTGAAGACCTTGTCTAGGCATATGTGGTAGGGGAAACACCAAATCGAGATAGACTTCCAGCTTCTCCAACAAAACTCGTAATCCATGTAAACGAAGGCGGAGGTGCTCTTTTCATCGGCTCCACGATGGTTTATTATAAACAAACGATGAGCAATAAACCACCGAGGACCTGATGTAAAGATCACCTTCCAAACCTCTTCCCCTGCACCCCATCGCTTCCTTTACACCAAATCTAAGAAACTAATGCTTGCGCACTGCCTATAAAGAAATATCTGAAAGTTCAAACCCTAATTAGGGTCGAATCTTCAAACCCTTGTTAGGGTTTGGATTGGTTAGTCGGACTTCATTCATTGCGTGCAGATAACACACAAACATAGTATTTTACCTTTGTTAGGGTTTGGATCAGTTAGTTGGACTTCATTGATTGCGTACACACACAGTCTTTAAGCTTATTGCTTTTTCTTTAGACGGATTTGTATATAATCATGAAAATAATAAAAATAATTTATTTTAATGATGTGAAAAATAAAAATAGTTTATTTAATTAATAAATATAAATTAAGGAAGCATATTGTTTATGGGATAGAATAGGGAGTTATAGGGTATTCTTAAGTCACTATTTAAAATGAAGGTCATTAGTTTGAAATTTTATGGAAAAAAATTCAATCATGTAAAAGAAAATTTTAACATAATGGAGATGTTGTAGTATTCAAAAAAAATAAAAAGTTAAAATATAATGGATATGTTGTATTATTTTTAAATGAGTGTAAATATTAAAAGGTTAACCGAATTATTAATAACAATAAAAAAAAATAAAAATAAGAATAATTTGTTATATTGTAATTTTGTTTTTATTAATAAAATTATCAACAATTTTTTAAATAAAAGAAAATCAAGAGCAACTCCCATGGAAGCAATTGCTATGGTGTGGCTCATAAGATATTTAAAAAGAATTGAGCAAAAAAAAGAAAATATGGATGAAGCAAAACTACACATCCATACAAAAATGAAATATCTACCTCAATGTATGTCCCACAAATAGCAAGGAGCTAAAGAATTTTGTTATGGAGAATTTCGTACACGGATGGGGAAAAGAGTTGGGTAGAAAGAAAAAGTACTACACTGAGTAATTCAACGTAGATCTACAACAAAAGGAGTTCATTGGAACTAGCATTCTGTAGAGGGCAAAAGTTCTTATTGCTCAATTATGAACCAACTCGTATCAACTTCGGTGTGAAACGGGATAGTGGAAAATGCGAAAAGAAGCTTGGGAAAAACGAGTGTGTACATTTTGCACGTATCGGAGAGTGCAATCAGAAAAACATTTCATTTTAGAATGTGATGCATTCAAAGACATCACAGAAAATTATGGGAATATGTTAGCATCGATTTCTTGGCATTATCTTTTCAACAAGGGGATTGTTGGGCTAGTTAATCTTCAATTTGAATGAGAATGATTGAATTGCAAAAAGCGAAAAGCAGGGAACTAATGATCTCATAGACTATTTTTAGTCTCGTGAACGTTAAAATATCATTTCATTTCATCAATATACATATCACATTAAAATATATAACATATAAATAGTAGTTATAAATTAAGATCCATTTTACAATAGAAAGTAAAATAATGATTCATATTTAAATTTAATTAATAAGCATATAAGATAAGATAAGGTAATTAATTAAATTTAAATACGGGGTAGGGTGGTATCGTGTGGCAGGGTGAGGTCCCACAGATCCTCACTAGTCTAGAGTCTAGATATGAAATGGTATCAATCGTTCTCTTTGTGGCCCTGTCTGAAGGTACAATAAATTTGGTTACTTGTCTAAGGCGGGAAGCAATTTGCTAGGGTTTTGATAGGTGTTCCAATCGGTGTGCTGCCATGGCAGTGTCGAGGGGCCCCTCCTTCCGAGAAATAGTCAAGGGCAAAGAAAAGTAAAGAACACAACACCTATTTTTTTACAAAGCTTACTACCTATAATGCCTTCAAAAAAACCTATTGCTAACTAACTCCATCCTCTAAGTTTTGACAAAAATGGCTTAAATTTCTACGCTTTAAATTTTTAACTAACTCCATTTTAATCCAAGATACTCCACAAGCGACTAATAAAAAGATGGAGCGATTGTGCAGCTCTGAAGCCTTGGCTGAGAAGGTTGAGAAGGGTTAGGTCTTCTCGTTACTTTCGTTGCAGTTAGCATTGAAGGTCTCGCCCCTCGCATCGTCAGCTCACTGCTACGATTGACAGGGTTCCATTACCACATAAGCTGTCAATTTGCAACCCTACCTTTTCGCATTGTCGTTGTTGTTGTACGCGGTTATGTCAGATATGGATGTCGATGTGGTTAACTACTCGGAGGATCCAAACCCTGACAAATCCATCTGGACGAGGACCTTTGGGCACGAAATCTCCAATTTTGCAGGATAACTCCTTCTACCGTTCCAGCACGGGTCCTTCCTCAACCCCCATTTTGTTCGTCGACTTCTCCCTCGGGACGTCGGAGCTCGACTATCCTCCCCTCGCCGGCAACCCTAAACTATCGTGTCTCTTGCACCCCTTCATCCCTCACCTTTGACTATGTGCCATTAGACTCCCCCTTCCATAAACCCTCTTTCGGCCAAACAGGCCTCTACTTCCGCGTCCCCACTAATTACGGCCAATTTCCGCCCCCGACTCATTCCTTGGTGATTCCTGGTCTATCCTCGTCCCCATCCGCGTGTTTTGACTGTCCAGCTATTAACCCTCACTCTGACACCCCACTATCTCAGAGGCACACTCCGGGCTCATAGAACCCTCTTCAGGAACACCCACTGCTTTGCAATATGGCAAAGATAAGAAACAGAAGTGCGTTAAGGCCACCCGCAAGCAATTGGAACTCAGTTTCCGTGTTGGAGTGCACATGGGGGAGGTGGTGGACACAACCAACAAGGATTGGTTGGTAGGGTTCGAGATCGAGCCTGCACTACTATCAGATTACGACAATGGGTCATGGAAATTTGGGGACATATCCTCATGGAACTCCCGACTGTAACTACATTGGGTCGGGGGTGGTTCACTCTGAGCTTTCCAAGAGAGGAACAAACCACATGGGTCATGTCGCACTATTGGCATATTGAGATGGCTCTCGTCCCACTCAAGTGTTGGAGCCCCTTATTCGACCCTGAGCGCGAACAGTTAGAAGTTGGACCAATTTGGGTCAGGTTACCGGGCCTCCCTCTTCATTTTTGGTCGGAGGATGTTTTTATGCGCACTGGGAATGCACTTGGAACCTATCTGGATTTTGACAAGTCCTATGACTCAACCGACAACAAATCCATGGCACGCATTCTAGTTTATTTGGACATCAAAGAAGGTTTGGAAGAACAGATTACTCTGCACTGGCGTCGATTCACCCGAATACAGCGCCTGAACTATGAAGGCGTGCCTTTCTACTGCCGGAGGTGTCACAAGGTGGGGCACCTATTCAAGGAATGTCCACTGGTTAAGCTTGTTGTTTCCCCTACCAATGCTCTGAATGCAACACTCCTGGGTGAGCCAACTACCGCTAAAGAACCGACTTCACGATCTTTGGGACCGAATCATATAGTCAGCGGAGAGGCACATATCCCGGTATCAACTGCTCCCAGGCCTCCTTCACCACCCATGACGAGATCCAGGGTTGTTGCCGCGTGCTACTCGATCATCAGACACATCTTCATCTCTCTGCTTTGCATCTCCTATTATTTCTTTTGTTTCTTTTATGCACCATCATGTTGCATTTGCATCCATTCCTGGCATCTCATCGTCCATGCTTTCCTGCCCGCTGGACTTGCATCCTTCGACTAGTTCCACCACTACGCCCTTCATCCTTGATTTGCAATCCAATCCTCTCTCAGAGATTCCCAACTGCTCAGGTCTCTCCCACTCTTACAACCTCCAATCTTGGGCATCTCATCCACCTGATCTATCTGGGATAGGGCAAATTTCTCCTCCCAAATCCACCAGAGGCAAACACTCTTTTATCTCCAAGGCTATCATCTAGGCTAGGGTGGATGTGGCTTTGGGTAGGCAGTCCACACTCGACAGGGTTCTTGGAGCATCGAACACCCTCAATCAGTTTCTATCATGAAATGGCTATCCTTCAATTGTAGGGGTCTAGTAAGCCCTGCAAACTGCCCTTAGAAAGTTATTGGATTCTAACTCCATCGATACCATTTATCTTCAAAAAACCCTTGCCAATGCTGACCTAATCATCCCCTTACTTCAAAATTTGAAGTTGGGCTGGACTTTCCACGCAAATGATGCCATCATAAGATCTGGAGGCATTGCCTTAGGCATCAATCCGCACACCATTAAGATTATCTCCACATGGGCGGGAGCTAGATTTATTGGAATGGACATTTATTCCTCTAATTTAGGGATGGAGATCAAAATCCTAAATATTTATGCTCCCTGTCTCAACCAAGCTGACTTCAGGACTCATCTGCTCAACTTATCCCTTGTAAATTCGCACAATCTCATTCTAGGAGGGGACTTGAATTTTTCTATTGGATATGGGGAATCTTGGGGTAGCCATACCCAAATCAATCCTCTTTTGGATGCCATGTCACACTTAATGGAACAACACCAATTGATCGATATCCCCATGCACAAGATGATGCCTACCTGGTGCAATCGAAGAACCGGAGATGTTGCTTTAGCTCAGCGATTGGATCGATTTCTTATCAAGGAACATTTGATTAGGGTTCTGCCAAATTATAGACAGTGGGTTGGAGTCGGTGGAATCTCTGACCACTCTCCTATATTCCTTGAGCTCTCTGGGGCCTTTACTAAGCCAAGGGCTCCCTTTAAATTCAACTCCTCATGGTTATCGAACCCTGATTACATCAAGTTGGTAACGGATTACTAGCACTCCAATCCTCCATCTAGGGGGAGATCTATAGCTGAGGGTTTCTGCCAAAACTTACTCGAGATCAAGAGTATTAAAATTAAATGGACCAAGGTAAAAAGAGATCGAGATGATCTAGCCCTCACAACCATAGAAGAAAAGATGGTGGATCTACTAGATGAACAAGGCAAAGGCTTCTTATCAGATGTTGCAAAATCTCACCTCACTGATTTAGAGACTCAAAGAGCCAAGATTCTTAACAAACGTGAGGAAACCTGGCGACTCAAGAGTCGTGCCATATGGTTAAACGCTGGAGATGATAATTCCAAATGTTAAATTCTCACTAAAGATGGACAGTATGCCACCTCTTTCACCTGTTGGCCCATCTTGGAAACTCACACTTCCAGAAGTTGTTCAAGGCTCCCCCTGGAGCATCTTTAGCTGAAATTGTTCGCATGGTTGGGTTATTCCCTCGTTATGTTGACCAAGAAGACTCTAATAACCTTGTCAAACCTGTTTCCATGGGCGAGCTGAAGGGCACTATTAAATGGTTTAAAAAAGACAAGAGCCCTGGCCCGGATGGGTGGACAATTGAATTTTATATTTCCTTTTTTGAAACCATTGGATAGGATCTTCTCAGCATTGTGGAGGAATGTAGACTTATTAGTCGTATGTTCGAGGCTATCAATTCCACCTTTATAGCACTTATCCCCAAAGTGGATTCTCCCAGCTCTTTTGATGACTTTAGGCTCATCTCTCTCTGCGACTACCTATACAAAATCATTGCCAAGATTATCGCTAACCGGCTCAGGCCCATTCTATCTAACCATATTCTTCTTGAGCAATTTGCCTTCTTGCACAATCGACAAATACATAAAGCAGTTGGCACTGCACAAGAGGCCCTCCACTCCAACAAGTTGAAGAAGTTCAAAGGGGCCATTCTAAAGATTGACTTATCCAAGGCTTTCGACAAGGTCAATTGACTTTACATTAGAATGCTACTTACTCATTTGGGCTTCCCCTTACCCTTTATCACCTGACCATGAGTTGTATTACAACTGCTTCTTTCAGTGTCCTCATCAATGGCTCTACCTCCTACTTCTTTCATGCAAAGTGTGGGCTCAGGCAAGGCTACCCTCTATCCCCTCTCATGTTTCTTCTAGTTATGGAAGGACTCGGCAGACTCATTCATCAGGCCAGAAGGGAGGGGCGAATTCTTGGTCTGAAGATCACAGATCATTGTACTATCACCCACCTCCTATTTATGGATGATGTGATTATTTTTCTAAATGGTAGCATCCGAGACTCCTCTGTTTTCCGTGATATTATGATGCTTTTTTCAGCTGCTATAGGTATGTTGCCCAATTGAATGAAATCCACCATCACTTTCTCTACTTGCTCAATACAGGAAACAGAAATTGCCTCTCAGAAATTCCCCTATCAAATATTACAACTGGAGGTTGGTCTTAAATATCTTGGCTTCCGGATCAAACCACTTGGATACAAGATTGCAGATTGGACATGGCTGGTGGCCAAGATCAAAAAGAGGCTCCTCAATTGGAACCATAGATTTCTATCAAGAGCAAAGGGACTGGTACTCATCAAATCAGTATTGCAGGCAACGCCGGTGTATTGGATGTCTTTAGCTTGGATCCCAAAAGGAATCCTCGCTCGGATACAAAAATTATGTTGCAGATTCCTTTGGAATGATCATAAGGAAGGGAAACCATTTGCTTGGGTGGGATGGACCCAAATCGCACTACCAAAGAAGTAGGGGGGATGGGGATCAAAAGACCTTCCAGCATTTTCCCATGCTCTAGTTGCTAAGATGGGATGGCTCATCCTGACCTCCCACAGTCTATGGACAGAGGTGGTGCATTACAAATACATTTGGCCATTAGAAACCATGGATTGGATATGTCTCCCTACCTAGTGCAAAGTGGATATTTCTTCTGTTTGGGAATTTGTACTACACGCTCTACCCACTATCAGGAATGGCCTAGTGTGGCGCATCTGTGATGGTCAATTGGTGTGCATTGGCATAGATCCGTGGAGAGGTAGTCGTAACATGCATCGGCTCCCACCTGAACTCATTCAAGTCCTCAAGCAAATTGATATACACAGACTTGCGGACATTGTTGATATGGAGAATACCACCATTTTGGCACAAGCATGGAAATCAATTGGGGTTTTAGGCATCCCAGCTCAATGGCACCAAACATGGGACAATTACACAAGAGCACTATTAGAATCACATGTGTGCATCAAGGAGGGGGCAAATGATCTCATCTAGGCTCACGCTGGGCATGGAAAATATACTCCCAAAGAAGGTTATCCAATCATCCAAGCCTCACTTACCCCACTTGTGCTCATTGATAGGTGGAGATACTTATGAAAGCTCAAAGCCCCTCGCACCAGGTTATTTATGTGGAACATCTTAAGGAACAAGACACCTACAAGGAACCAACCTAATGCACAAGTCATACCATAGCCCCTCTAGGTGTATATTGTGCAAACAGGTTGAAGAATCAAACGACCATCTTTTTCTTCACTGCAATTTGGTTGTTGACTTATGGTCACAGGTTCTTTCAACTCTCTCCATTAATGCTCGATGGTCTCGCAACAACATAGTGGAAGCATGGAATCTATGGAGGTCGGCAACCTCAAACCAAAAACATCTTTGTATTCCTCTGATTATAAGTTGGTCTGTATCGCTGAACCGGAACAAATACATCTTCAGGGACAGAGCAATCAACTGGGCTTTATCAATTGCTCACATATTAACTGCATACCCTGAAATACCTGACGATGACAATACACCAATTGTCCGCACAGTGACCACTGAAGTCATTAACCGCAATATATCATGGGCCTTCTTTGATGGAGCTGCACAAGAACAGGGTTGTCGGGGGGGTATCATGCTACACCAAACTGCAAACCATGTTTACCACATTCAATTGGGTTTGGGGACTGGTACTAATAATTTCACCGAACTTATTACACTTCGCCACTTGCTCCATTTTGCACTTGCTCATGAATGCAGACACCTTCAAATTTTTGGGGATTCAAAAATCATTATTAACTGGTTCAACAATGCATCCACATGTCATATGCATTCACTCATAAATATATTAGATGAAGCATTGCTATTTAAATCCCAATTTGAATATATTTCTTGTCAACATATTTAAAGGGAACGCAATCAGGATGCCGACCAACTATCCAAGGAGGCCACAGTCTAGCCTAGGGGAATTTGACTCATAAAGCAACAACAGAGTGATGAGCACTTCCAGTACTACCATCGGCCGTACATAGATCAAAACCACTTGAAGGCCAACAAGCCCTAAATTTTCGCAGTATATATTGTCTCATCCTTAACAGTAGATGATATAGTTTTTATTTTGTATATATTATTTCAGAATTGTTTACAGTCCACCCTATAAGGGTTTTTTGTACATAACTATTTTTTTATGGCTATAGGCCCAACACAGCATATGCCACACAAGCATCTACAACATGTAATTTTCTTTCTCTAATAGAAAATTGCGATTTTTCCCCGGGAAAAAGATACTCCACAAGTTTTTTAGTTCAAGATTAAAAGTAAGAACCTCACCAATTAAAAGAGAGAAAAGACTTTACATAAGTAGAAGACACCCCAAGATAAATGCAAGGTTACCGCATTATCTTCCTAGATCAACTCGCTAACTAACTCCATCCTCTAAGTTTCGACAAAAATGGATTAAATTTCTACACTTTCAATTTTTAACTAACTCCATTTTCATCCCACATACTCGAAGAACTTTTTAATTCAAGAATTACGCTAAAAACTTTACCGATTAAAAGAGAGAAAAACCTTTACATAAGTAGAAAACATCCCAAGATAGATGCAAAGGTACTGCATTATCTTCCTAAATCAATTCAAATCATGCACAGAGGCAAAACAAAGTTTTTCCGATGATCATCAATTTAAATAAAAAAAGTTCATGCTTTCAATTGATTTAATGTGTTCATGCAAAGAGACAAAACACAGTTTTTCCGATAATCATCAATTTAAATAATAAAAAAACATGCTTTCAATTGATTTAACGTGTTTAGAAAGATTCTGGTTCAATTAAACGGCGGGTGAAAACCGCTTTGATCATGGTGAAACCATGATTAAAAAGAAGAACCTTGATTTCAATTGGAATTCATCAACAAAAGCTTGTGCATTTCAAATGATTTTTTGAACTGTAATTTGACTCAACCAAGATCCATGAGTTTCATCAAGTCTTAGCGGGACCTCATACTTTACCCTAAACTTGCCACTTGTAGCGGCAAGACTCTACCAGAGTTAGGCTAGACTTGCATAAACTATATTCTGTGTTTTTTTTGTATTTACCAAGTAATTGAATCTTGCCAAGTGCTAGGCCAACCAAGTTCGAATGTGACAACTTCGATTTTTTATACATACCCTCTCTCGGCGCATGTAAAGGAGTGACACTATTGATCAACTATATATGGAGATTTAAATATAGTATGACCATTAGTATGTCCATGTATGTTCAATAAGCTTGCACTTTTGTATCATATGTAGCGTGTTTGTAGTTTCTTCAACTAATTAACTTGTTAATTTTTTTGCAAGTCTGTTCAGCAAGTGTTAATACATGTTATAAGATTTCTGTGATGATATACATTAATAAAGTGAAGAATGAACACTACATTTTCATTTCTTTGATAATCTACATTAATAAAGTGAAGAATGAACACTGCATTTTCAGCCTTGTTTCAAAATAGCACAATTTCAAAAAGAGTACGTGTGCTGAAACCTTTTTTTATTACAACAAAAATTTGCTTCGGAACGAATCCGTCGAAGTAGGAGTGCGATGTATATAAAATTAACAGAAAACAAAGTTGATCGGGAATGCATAGAAAAGTCGTCAACAAAAATAAACGTGTAACACGTTCAAAGAACGGGAAAAGAAAATCAAAATTAAATTGTGTAATAGGGCTGAGTGTTAACACTCAATTAATATCATGGGTAATACAACATGAGTGCAAATTTGAGTGAAAGTTGAAAACCCAAGTAATCAACCATTCTGTCAGAAAGACTGATATGCGAATAAGAGCTCAACATTCTGCCTAAAATCTGTTGTCATTGTGATTAAGGATGTCTGATGCATAGTTAGACATTCTGAATCTAATCCTGGTTAGACAGCTACGAACTGCGATTAAAACACAACTCCACATAACAGCACTCAAGCCAAAAAGCTCTTGAGAATTTGTACAAGCTTTGTCAGCATGTCAATGTAAGACTTTGATGTGGCAAAGTGGCAAAAATGGTCGCACCTACTCACCAGTATCCACATAAACCTTAAATGTATGAGAGATGACCTCTGAACATTTATGTAACTTTCATCTATACTACATTAACTAATCGACTCAATCAAATGCTTGCAAAGTTTACTCATGTTATATGGCAGTGACTAAGAGTACTTTGTTTTTCTCCTCTTCATCAAAAATGCTACGCTAATTTTTACACCTGCTTTGTATATCGTTAAGAAATAGATTGAATATTTTGTGCAAATGAGCTTTCCAATAATCCAGATTGTTTTCTCCCATGAAATAACTCACCAAGCACTCTGGGAGACAAAAGAAACCAGTCACAACCATCCTAAAACTTTCTAACTACTTAAAATCCAGGCCATCCAGGATGGGCCTGGTGGAAGGCATACCGGCTAAAAGCTCCTGAGAATCTTCGTTGTTCAGACTTGTCAACTTGTAAATTTAAGAATCTCTTATGTGAAAAGATGGACTTCGCTGCTCACCAGGATCCACGCCATTTAAAATGGCAGTTCCTAAATGTGCAACCATAGGAAATTTAATGCGCCTGACATGGGGCGGTGTTTAACACCATATAACACCCCCGCGCGGTGATGAGAGAAAAAAACCGCGCGGGGTGTTATATGATGTTAAACACAGCCCATGTCAACACGCATTAAATTTCCTATGGTCGCAGAAATAGGAGTTGCCATTTAAAATTATAAAACAAATCGAACCCATAAGAAATGAAGCCTGAGCATTGATATACCCTCATGAAGACAACAACATTCACTGATCTACTCTTAGTCAAATCCTTTTAAAGTTTGCCATGTAGTGATATTAAGAGCTCTTAACTGCAGTTTATTGCAACATCAAACAAAAAGGACTGATCGTTATCTGATCTCTCAAGGTTCATGAATTATTTTGCAAAAAAATGTCTTCCTATTTTTACCAAAACCCAAAAGGACTAGTCTTGGCCTCCCGACTGTGTTGTTGCAACTTCTGCTGCAATAATTTTGTTTTTTTCAAAATCATCAAGCTTTTCATCCAAATGAGTACTCTTGGGACAGATAGATGGTGGCTTTCACCCTTTTGTACACTTGTTCCAGAACATTTACTTGTGGACGTAGAACCTTGACAAAAACATCAAACATGCCTTATGCCTAATAGCATGGACAGAAGAGGTGTTCCACATCCTTGGTGGACAAGATCCCTCTGTGACTTGTTTGTTGTTTATTTTTCATTTACAAGATGATAAGCGCAAGCCTCTCCAGAAAACAGAAAAACACTTCATGGTACGAAGAACAACAACCAGATCTTAACTTTGATTCTAACATAAAGAAGCCAAGCTCAAAGAGCAAGTAGTGTGCTTTAATTAATTCGCCTTGAAGTTATATTTTGATATATGTGAGTATTCACTAAATCTAGGATGATCTGAATCATATAGGTGAGTTTTCACTAAGTCTATCATGATCTGAACGTCTTCAGATCTATAACGCTACACTTTGTAAACTTCATTACATATTTTGCAATGTTCCACCAAGGTTCCCGGACGAGGGGCGAGAGAGCAAGGATACGCCGGAGCAGGTTTTGCAAAAGCTTCCCATCAATTTTTAGGAAACGTGGGGACATCAGGGTCTTAAAAACTTATAAATATAAAATATAATTTATAAATTGAGTCCACCTTGACAATTGGGTTTGAATTGAAAAACTGCAAAGCATGATCATTGATATGAATATCATTATCTAATATCATATAAATTTAAAATTCTAATTTATAATCATACATCATACATTATGATTAAAGTTTAAACCATATTGATGTTCCACTTCCTACTATGAACATTGAATAATGAACAATGAATATTGACATAAAACTATAAAAGTCAAGTCTGATACATCATACATGAAGAGTCAAAATTTTTGAATTATAAAAGACTAATGTCAAGTCTGATACATCAAGAGCCAAAATTTTATAGAGTCAGAATAACATAAGAACATCAACATATCAAAAGATAAACGAGCATAATTATGCTCAAGCCTCAAGGTAATGCCATCAAGCTGCTGCATGAACAAATCGGGATCAACCATATCACCATCTGAATCTGAATCACTAGCATGCTCAAACATGCTAAGTGGCACACCAACCAACCCCATCTGTCTCTCATCAAGTCTCTCCTCCATATCTACCCGTGCATCATCCTCTGGATCAAAATCCTATTGTGTTGCTGGTCGTTTCAAATACTCAGTTCTCTTCCTATGCTCAAGACGGAGGGCACTATGCACAGCAACTAACTTCTCCGCTCTTTTAGAGGTAAGCTTGTTCCTCTTGATAGAGTGGATGAAGCTATATGTGGACCAATTCCTCTCTGCTGCAGACGAACTAGGAATGTCTTGCCAATGGAGTGAGTGACCAGCCCTAATAATGAATTAAATTTATAAAAAACGAATTGAAACCCTAAAGTATTAAAACTAATGTTAAATTTTCATTATAAACAAAAGTTTATTTAAAAAAATCCAGCCCCTCTACCCCATGACCCCCTTGACCCTCTTTTCAAAAACAACCCCTCAACACAAGGAAACAACCACCTAGTACATCCCCTATGTACCTTGTTTTTTGGGAGCATGGGAAATGACCCCTTCTCGTCCCAAATCCCCGGAGCACGGGTAGCTAGAAACTAGACCCCTAGGGAGGGGATGAGTCCCTGTGGAACACTGATATTTTGTAAACCATATAGATCTATGCGAGAATACCTATCTATGTATTGAACATGAAATTGTATCTATGTATTAAACATGAAGTTGTAGACATAATACCCACATATACAAAGGCTGTCCCATATCTATCTATTGAGCATAGAGTTATAGACGAAACGCCCACATGGTCAGAGGGTTTTCCATCTATCTGTCTATTGAACATAAAGTCATGTAACATCACATGGACCGAGGCTGTTTTATATCTTTTTATCTATTGAACTTAAAGTTAGAGACAAAATACTGACATGGCCACGCGGACTGTTCCAATGGCTTTTACCATTTGGCAGTCAAGTTTTACCAAATCCATGCACCAAAAGGGGAATGGCCATGATATTCGTGTTGTGTTTGGCCGTAGTGGTTTTGAACATCGTAAAACATCGTGGCCCAGACGACAATAACACGTTCGGTTCATCTTCCTCTTCCTGCTCCAAAGCAACTGGTAGAGTCCAACACTAAATCGGAAGAACAAATTTAAAAATAGCAGTAAACATGTTCCAGTAAAGGGTGAAAACCTTGTTTAGGTGTATGTGGAAAGGTAAACACCAAACCGAGATAGACTACAGGCTTCTCCAACAAAACTCGTAATCCATGTAAACGAAGGCGGAGTTGCTCTTTTCATCTGCTCCACGATGGTTTATCATAAACAAACGATGAGCAATAAACCATCGAGGACCAGACGTAAAGATCACCTTCCAAGCCTCTCCCCCTCCACCTCATCGCTTCCTTTACACCAAATCTAAGAAACTATTGCTTGCGCACCGCGTATAAACAATACCTGAAATTTCAAACCCCAAATCTAAGAAACTATTGCTTACGCACTGCATATAAACAATACCTTAAATTTCAAACCCTAATTAGGGTCGAATATTCAAACCCTTGTTAGGGTTTGGCTTGGTTAGTTGGACTTCATTGAGTGCGCTCAGATAACACACAAACATAGTCTTTGGTTGCGCACTGCGTATAAACAATGCCTGAAATTTCAAACCCTAATTAGGGTCGAATATTCAAATCCTTGTTAGGGTTTGGATTGGTTAGTTGGACTTCATTGATTGCGTTACAGATAACACACAAACATACCGTCTTTAAGATTATCGCTTTTTCTTTGGAAGGATCAGTATAAAATCATGAAAATTAATAAAAAAATAATTTATTTTAATGATGTGAAAATAAAAATAATTTATTTTAATTAATAAATATAAATGAAGGAATTATATTGTTTATGAGGTGTAGAATAGAGTGATGGGTGTACTCTTGAGTCACATTTTAATATGAAAGGTCATTGGTTTGAAATTTTATGGAAAAAGATTCAATCATGTTGGGCTTTGGTGTCATAGGCTAGTGTGGCCGAGGCCACAACCCTAAGTGGGATCCCCTGATTTTGATGGCTGGCCCATGCCACACAACCACAAGTGGTATCCCAAACTGATTTTGATGGCTGGTCCAAGCCACACAACCCCAAGTGGAATCTCCAACTGATTTTGATGGCTTAGATGCCCATAGGTCACCATTTCTCAAAAAAAAGGTTAAGCCTATAGTCATGTGGAAGACACCGAAAACTTGACCAAAAAAAATTTAAGCATTTTATTTACAAAATTATAAAAATTAAAT
>APFE031134422.1:194974-226269 GCA_000404065.3 Pinus taeda
AATACAAATAAAAATAAATAAATAAATAAATAAAAATAAAAAAAATCAAGAGCAAGTCCCATCAAAGTTTTGCTATGGTGCGGCTCATAAGATATCTAAAAAGAATTGAGCAAATGAAAGTAGGGAGATGGCCTAATGTTATTTTCAATGAAACCCTGACAAAGAAAGTTATGGGAATATGTTAGCATCGGTTTCTTGGCATTATCTTTTGAGTGAGGGGATCGTTGGAAGGTTGGACTAGTTAATCATCAATTTGAATGAGAAAACTAATGGTCTCATAGACTATTTTTAGTCTCGTGGAGGTTAAAATATCATTTCATTTCATTAATATACATATCACATTAAAATATATAACATATAAATAGTAGCTATAAATTACGATCCATTTTACCATGTAAATTAAAATAATGAAATTTAATTAATAAGCATATATAAACTTCCCCGGATGCGGGTGACGTTCCGGCAATAAATGTAATCCATGTAGAATAAAGAGCCCAGGTACTGCCACCTGCAAACCAGCGTGGCGTCCCAGATCTCAATCACTCGCAGAGGGAATGTTTTTATGGTTGCAGGACAAGGCAGGCCAGCGATATTAATGCAGGACGCGCTTCGAAGCTGCCTGTTAAGGGTTATATACATGGCGTTTCCATATGTTCATTCCACCTCCAGCGTTCAGGTCTCTGGTTCTAGGTTTGGTTTTCAGTGATGGTGTGAGGACAAGAATGAGCCTGTCTTCAGAGGCAAGATTCAAGCTCACTCAGGTTTGAATTGGCAGCATCTCGAATTCACCTGCGCTCTCCACCGGGGGATTAGTTCAGTAACTTGGGGTAAGTGGTCTGAAACCTGTGATATCAGTATTGTCTGTGTTGTTTCTCCGTCTCGGGTTTCAATTGTCTGCACTTACGGGCCTCGAGTTCAATTGGGTCATTCCCCTGGTTTTAGGCCTCGTTTCTTTGATTTTTCTGTCTCTGTTTCATGGACTAGTAAAATGAAGCACCATGGGAAGCGGGTTCGCTCGGGCGACCGCCCTGGCAGTGGCAAGCGACCCTCTGTCAGTCATCGTGCCAACCCAGCCCTTTCGCCCATCAACCTCTCATCCTCTCCTAAAGACCTGCCCCCTAGAAGTCCTCCTCGCAAACCTGTTCCCAATAGTTCCTTTCACACTACCCATTTTAAGTTCCAGAGCAATTTGAATAAGCCTTTGATTTCTGCTCAAATTACCATTCTCATGACGGAAGAAGAAAACCAAGTTGCCCCTTTGTCCTGCATTGTGCCCAACCCCTCTCACAGCAATGAGCGCTCCTCGGACGAGGAATCTCAGGGTATTAAGCAGGAGATTGAGCCTGGTTTGCAGGATACTTTCCCCCTGTTATCCCTCCTCTGGTTGACAGTGACCCAATTGAAGCGGAAAGAGATGCAAGAACCGCCGACTTCGATAAGGTGACGGATGGCAAGGAGCCTCTCAGTCATGGTGACGCGTGTCAGGATGCTAAGGAGACTCATGGGGAAGCAGCGGAAAATGATTAACATGAGTCACGGTTTGCCTCTTTTTGTTCTCTGGTGGGTGCTCAGAAGGCAATTCCCAGACATTTTGCTCACGGTTCGGCTGGACAGTATCAACTTCAGGTTATGGTTTCCCTCTGACGAAGCGTCCGATCTCCTCCTGGATACTTGCTATCAGTTTCGCTTATCTGTTTCTCTTTCTGTCTATCAATCTATGTCTAATTATAATGCCAATTTAGTTGGCTGTATGTCTATGTTTTCCCCAAGTTCTCATAGTTATGGGGTAGTGCTGTAATGGTGATGGCTCTCGGGTTTTTGCCCTTGCAACCTCCACTCTATGTAAAAATATTTTGATTTTCGGTTAATAGAATTAGTTGTAGCCGAGAAAAAAAAAACATATATAAACTTAATACTTACAATAAATTTGGTTACTTGTTTAAGGCAAGAAGCGATTTGCTAGGGTTTTGATGGGTGTTCCAATCGGTGTGCTGCCTTAAATTTAATTAATAAGCATATATAAACTTAACACTTACAATAAATTTGGTTACTCGTTTAAGGCAGGAAGCGATTTGCTAGGGTTTTGACAGGTGTTCCAATCGGTGTGTTGCCATGGTAGTGTCGAGGGTCTATAAGGCAGTGTCTGAGGCCCCTCAATTTTTAACTAACTCCATTTTCACCCAAAATACTCCACAAACTTTTTAATTCAAGATTTAAAGTAAGAACCTAACCAATTAGAAAAGAGAAAAAAACCTTACATAAATAGAAGACACCCCAAGATAGATGCAAGGACACTACATTATCTCCCTAGATCAATCCAAATCATGCACAGAGACAAAACCCCAAGATAGATGCAAGGACACTACATTATTTCCCTAGATCAATTCAAATCATGCACAGAGACAACACAGTTTTTCCAATAAGCATCAATTTAAATAAATAAACAAATTATGCTTTCAATTGATTTAATGGGAGTTGTCTACGGAGGTTGAGGAATTGCCCGAAAGGACAAAAGTGGCTGGAATCAGAGCAAAAAAATTTCAAAAAATCTTGTATATGCTGTGTTTGAATCATGTTTTTGATGGTGGAAATGGATTCAACACCATCAAAAACTTCTAGGGCACCTAAAATCTTAAAGTTAAACAATTGCAACTTGGATTTACAAATATCCCAACCAGACTTTTTCAAAATATGACCAATATTTCCACAACTTTCAATGGAAAAATACACTCTTGTTACACTACAATAATTTAATGTGTTTAGAAAGATCCTGATTCAATTAAAGGCGGGTGAAAACCGCTTTATTCAAAAAGAATCACAAGAACCTTGATTTCAATTGGAATACATCATCAAAGTTTATGCATTTCAAATGATTTTTTGAACTGTAATTTGACTCAACCAAGATCCATGAGTTTCATCAAGTCTTAGCGGGACCTCATACTTTACCCTAAACTTGCCACTTGTAGTGGCAAGACTCTACCAGAGTTGGGCTAGACATGCATAAACTATATTCTGTGTTATTTTTTTGTATTTACCAAGCAATTGAATCTTGCCAAGTGCTAGGCCAACAAGTTCGAATGTGACAACTTCGATTTTTTATACGTACCCTCTCGGAGTATGTAAAGGAGTGACACTCTATTCATCAATTATATATGGAGATTTAAATATAGTATGACCATTAATATGTCCATGTATGTTCAATAAGTTTACACTTTTGTATCATATGTAGCGTGTTTGTAGTTTCTTCAACTACTTAACTTGTTAATCTTTTTGCAAATGTGTTAACCAAGTGTTAATACATGTTATAAGGTTTCTGTGATGATCTACATTAATAAAGTGAAGAATGAACACTACAGTTTCAGGCATGTTTCAAAATAGCACAATTTCAAAAAGAGTACGTGTGTTGAAACTTTTTTTTTATTACAACAAAGATTTGCTTCTGGCACGAATTAGTCGAAGTGGAATAATGGAGTATAGATGTGCCGATGTATATAAAATTAACAGAAAACAAAGGTGATAGTGAATGCATAGAAAAGTCGTCAACAAAAATAAACGTGTAAAACGTTCAAATAACGGGAAAAGAAAATCAAAACATGAGTGCAAATTTGCGTTAAAGTTGAAAACCCAAGTAATCAACCATTCTGTCAAAAAGACTGATATGCGACTCAGAGCTCAACATTCTGCCTAAAATCTGTTAAATCTGTTGTCGTTGTGATTAAGGATGTCTGATGCACAGTTCGACATTCTGAATTGAATCTAATCCTGGTTAGAAAGCTAAGAACTGCAATTAGAACACAACTCCACATAACAGCACTTCAAACAGGTTAAGAGATCTGCAAACTAAACCACCACTTGACAGGAAATCACACATGGAAAGTAGACATCTTTACACAAATTAGGTATTCGGTAGACCCTCCCATTTAACCAAATACAACTTAACTTGTATGTCTGGGACCTTGGAGCAGCAATTTTCCATTTTCTAAAACTATAGATACAGGTATGCCAAATAGGAATGATGTTCCATTTTTTGGTAGAGGCTAGTCTAGATCAATCTTAACATCAGATCTACCAAGTGTCAATAGGGGTCAAATTTCTTTTCACTCTAAAAGAGTGTTTGCACCTCGAGATTTGATACATCTTGGACCTTGTAGATCCAGAATTAAGAGGGATCTAGGCTCATTTAATTAATCGCTATAATTATTTTTATTTTTATTTTATTTTATTTTATTTTATTTTCAAACCAGGGGATTTGAACCTCAATCACTTCAATCATAACACTTTATTTTCACAGGCATATTATTAATTTAATTATTTATTTTATTTTTGTTAATTATATTTATTTTTATGAAATTTCAATTAAGTGAAAATGCTTTAATAATAATTATTATTAATATTTATTTTATTCTATAATGATTATTTATTTTATCACTTTATTTTTGCAATCTGTTAAATCTGTTGTCGTTGTGATTAAGGATGTCTGATGCACAGTTCGACATTCTGAATTGAATCTAATCCTGGTTAGAAAGCTAAGAACTGCAATTAGAACACAACTCCACATAACAGCACTTAAAACAGGTTAAGAGATCTGCAAACTAAACCACCACTTGACAGGAAATCACACATGGAAAGTAGACATCTTTACACAAATTAGGTATTCGGTAGACCCTCCCATTTAACCAAATACAACTTAGCTTGTATGTCTGGGACCTTGGAGCAGCAATTTTCCATTTTCTAAAACTATAGATACAGGTATGCCAAATAGGAATGATGTTCCATTTTTTGGTAGAGGCTAGTCTAGATCAATCTTAACATCAGATCTACCAAGTGTCAATAGGGGTCAAATTTCTTTTCACTCTAAAAGAGTGTTTGCACCTCGAGATTTGATACATCTTGGACCTTGTAGATCCAGAATTAAGAGAGATCTAGGCTCATTTAATTAATCGCTATAATTATTTTTATTTTTATTTTATTTTATTTTATTTTCAAACCAGGGGATTTGAACCTCAATCACTTCAATCATAACACTTTATTTTGTGATGAAGCTAAAACCTTCTAACTGCCACTATAGTACGCAATGTTACTATTTCATTAAAAAAATCTTCAATCTATTCAGTCCATAGTTTGTTGTATGTACCTGATACCTACCTTTGCACAGCCATAGCATGCCCAATTTCATTGTCAATTTTTATAAGGTTTATGCTGTCGACCTCCACAACACACTTGTTTTCTATGTTTTGAAGACATGGCCATATTTCCAAGCCAGATCCATCCCATATTCCTCTGGCCTTATCCTTGCCTTCTCACGTGAAGAAACGAGCAAATAGCTAAAGATAATGCCGTCTTCCTCTTCATCGAGAATGTTGTACTTAAGCCTGCTTTGTATATCGGTGAGAATGTGCCAACCAATTCGAGAGATAAGGGCAACCATCGTAGACATCCAAAACCTTTCAGACCTCTTCTTCAAATCCAGAATCAGGCTGGTAGAAGGCATGCAAGCCAAAAAGCTTTTGAGAATTTGTACAGGCTTTGTCAGCATGTCAATGGAAGACTCTGATGTGGCAAAAATGGTCGCAGCTACTCACCAGTATCCACATCATCTAGGATTATAAGAAACCTTAAAAGCATGAGAGATGACCTCTGAACATTGATGTAACTTCATCTACACGACATTAACTAATCCACTCAATCAAATGCCTGCAAAGTTTACTCGTGCTATATGGCAGTGACTAAGAATACTTTGTTTTTCACCTCTTCAACAAGAATGCTACGCTAATTTTTATGTTGGATTTGTATATCGTTGAGAAATAGATCGAATATTTTGTGCAAATGAGCTTTCCAATAGTCCAGATTGTTTTTTCCCATGAAATAACGCACCAAGCACTCTAGGAGACGAAAGAAACAAGTCACAAACATCCTAAAACTTTCTAACTACTTCAAATCCAGGCCATCCAGGATGGGCTTGGTGGAAGGCATACAAGCTAAAAGCTCTTGAGAATGCTCCCTGTTCAGGCTTGTCAACTTGTAAATTTAAGACTCTGATGTGAAAAGATGGACTCCGCTGCTCACCATGATCCACATCATTTAAAATTATAAAACAAATCGAAACCATAAGAAATTACCTCTGAGCATTGATATACCCTCATGAGGACAACAACATTCACTGATCTCCTCTCAGTCAAATGCTTTTAAAGTTTGCCATATAGTGATGTTAAGAGCTCTTAACTGCAGCTTATCACACATCAAACAAAAAGGACTGATCGTTATTTGATCTCTCAAAGTTCATGAATTATTTTGCAAAGGCTGTCTTCCTATTTCTACCAAAACCCAAAATGCCTAGTCTTGGCCTCCCCACTGTGTTGTTGCAACTTCGGCTGCAATAATTTTGTTTCTTTCAAAATCGTCTAGCTTTTCATCCAAATGAGTGGAATCTTGGCACAGATAGATGATCGCTTTCACCTTTTTGTACACTTGTTCCGGAAAATTTACTTGTATACATGAACCGTAACAAAAACATCAAACATGCCTTCTGCCTAATAGCATGGACAGAAGAGGTGTTCCACATCCTTGGTGGACAGGATCCCTCTGACTTGTTTGTTGTTTATTTTTCATTTACAAGATGATAAGCGGAAGCCTCTCCAGAAAACAGAAAAAAACTTCATGCAACGAAGAACAACAACCAGATCTTAACTTTGATTCTAACATAAAGAAGCTAGGCTCAAAGAGCAAGGAGTGTGCTTCAATTAATTCATCTTGAAGTTACATTTTGATATATGCCAGTATTCACTAAATCTATGATGATCTGAACGTATTCAGATCTATAACACTAAACACTTCGTAAACTATACTACATATTTTGTAAACCATAGAGATCTATGCGAGGATATCTATCTACGTATTGAACATGAAGTTGTAGACATAATACCCACATATACAAAGGCTGTTCCATATCTATCTATTGAGCATAGAGTTATAGACGGAATACGCACATGGTCAGAGGGTTTTCCATCTGTCTGTCTATTGAACATAAAGTTACGAAACACCCACATGGACGGAGGCTGTTTTATATCTTTTTATCTATTGAAATTAAGGTTGAGACAAAATACTGACATGGCCATGCGGACTGTTCCAATGGCTTTTACCATTTGGCAGTCAAGTTTTCCCAAATCGTGTTGTGTTTGGCCGTAGTGATTTTGAACATCATAAAACATCGTGGCCTAGACGAACTGGTAGCGTCCAACACTAAATCGGAAGAACAAATTAAAAAATAGCAGTAAACATGTTCCAGTAAAGTGCGAAAACCTTGTTTAGGCATATGTGGTAGGGGAAACACAGCAAATGGAGAAAGACTTCCGGCTTCTCCAACAAAAATCGTAATCCATGTAAACGAAGGCGGAGGTGCTCTTTTCATCTGCTCCACGATGGTTTATCATAAACAAACGATGAGCAATAAGCCATCGAGGACCAGATGTAAAGATCACCTTCCAAACCTCTTTCCCTGCACCTCATCACTTCCTTTACTCCAAATCTAAGAAAACTATTGCTTGCGCACTGCGTATAAACAATACCTGAAATTTCAAACCCTAAGTAGGGTCGAATTTTCAAACCCTTGTTAGGGTTTGGATGGGGTAGTTGGACTTCATTGATTCCGTACAGATAACATAAAGTCTTTAAGCTTATTGTTTTTTCTTGCCAAGGATTAGTATACAATCATGAAAATTTTTATTGTAATGATGTGAAAATAAAAATGGTTCATTTTAATAAATAAATATAAATTAAGGAAGCATATTGGTTGTGCTGCATAGAATAGAGAGTGGTGGGTGTACTCTTAAGTCACTCAGTGATATGAAAGTTAATTCAATCATGTTTAAGTGTTGGTGTTATCGCTGGTCTAGGTCAAGTGTCATCCCCAAGTGATTAGTGATTTTGATTTAATTTAGTATGAGGGTGATGTTGTAGTGGTGTAAATAACGCAGTTGTCTATAATGCGACTTTTTGAAAGCCTTTCCGGTGGGTTTTTCCAGTCAAAATCCGGCAGCAATTTATTGGAATCGCAGGTTTGATAGCTAGTTTCTGCACAATCAAAGCGTCACGGGGGTTTTTCATGGTGCTGAATCCAAATATGCAGTTAAAAAACCATTTTAACTGCAACAAATCAAGATTTAACCTCAATTTCTTCCACTGAATTCCGTCACCGGAATCTCCAAAAAGTCGCATTATAGACAACTCCGTAAATAACTCTTTGTAAATATTTCCGTCAAAAAGTCTGAATATAATGGAGATGTTGTAGTATTTGTAAATGATGTAAATATTAAATATTAATTAATTAAAAAAGTTTAAAATAATCATAATAATAATAATAAAATTGTTATATTGTAATTGTTTTTATTAATAAAGTTATCAACAATTTTTTAAAATAAAGAAAATTCATAAATATACATATCACATTAAAATATATAACATATAAATAGTAGCTATAAATTAAGATCAATTTTACCATATAAATTTAATTAATAAGTACATATAAAATTAATATTTACAATAAATTTGGTTACTCGTCTAAGGCGGGAAGAGATATGCTAGGGTCAAGGACGAGCCCCTTATTGACTACACTTTCTCTCCTTGGACACACCCTCAAGGTTTTGATTACTCCATGACCTCCCCTCTCCAATGTAACCATCGTCGTGAGCAACCTATTTATTGCACCCCTTCCTTCCCTCGCCCTTTGTTCCCCTCTCATCACGACCTTGTGGCATCTACAAAGCATGATATTATAAACAATGGTTGTGATAGGGAGTTGTTGAGAGTGATCTTTTATTCCACCATTGCGAACTTAGGGGGAAATTTTTGCACCTCTAGATTGGCTTATTCTCCTTCTCCTAGGGCTTCTTTTTACCTCGAATGGAAATCCTATTTTCCCACCTCCCACCCGCTTCATCCTCCATACAAATGTATATCTGCATTCGCTTCAAGATTGCTACATGAGTAGTCATACTCGCAGGCATATGTATATTGATATGATGATATGTTGGTTGCATTGGTTTTATGATTACACTTAGCATTAGCATTATTATATGCATGTTAGGGTAGGATGCATTGCACGCTGATTTCTCAATGTCATCAGGTGGTAACAATGGTGTCCTTCTCCTCTCTCATGTATGGTGGGAACGATGGGTATCTCACCTCATCAGTTGGGAACATGGGGGACCTCACTCACTCTCCTATCGGGTAAGGTGGCTTGAAAGGGGCCTTCTATCGGAAACATGGACTGGGTGATAAGGAGTTAGGGTAATGGGTGCACTTCAAACAGAGACTACATCACGCACTTCTCTGGCACGGCACTACCCGACCTGCGTGAATGCCACTACCTAACAAGTAGAAGATCAAAAAGGGTAAAGTAGAAGATCAAGAGGGTCAAGTAGAAGATCAAGATGGTCAAGTAGAAGATCAAGATGGTCAAAGATGGTCAAGATGGTGATGGTGAAGTAGAAAATGGTGGAGATGGTGAAGATGGTGAAGATGGTGATGGTGAAGTAGACGATGGTGATGGTGAAGATGGTGAAGACGATGGTGATGGTGAAGTAGACGACGGTGAAGATGGTGAAGATGGTAAGATGATAACTAATGTCATATGATATTTCTCATGATAGATTAGTTGCATCTAGATTTAAAAGTCTGCATTTGAAAGTTTATTTTTATGAGTCGATTTTATGGGTCTAATCCAAGCATGTGCGATCATCAGACACCACGAAAGCATGTTTTTCATCTAGTATATGTGCAGGTAACAGGTCTACGGTAACCAAGAGATTGTTGGAGTTCTCGTGACCTCCCTTTTGAATAGCTTCATCAACTTTTTTGAGAGATCACGTTCCAGTTGGCAGCCAACAGCCCCTTGCAGCCACCAACTAGCTCATTGTGTCGTTTCTCTGCAAACTGAGCCATCCATGTGGTCCCTCACCCATCTGTGATGATTGTATGTTTGAAGGTGTGCCTCCCAAACCCAAAGGTATGCCTTGTCATTTGGTAATTAAGTATTGTAGTTTGCTTAACATGTATACTAATGGGCATGGATTAATAGGGAGATTTGGTGGAAAGAATGGGCTAGGTTTGTACTCTTGTCCCTCAGACCTCTTTTGGATGTTAACCTTGGACTCTAGTCCCGTGGGATCTCTTTTACTGACATTTGGGCTTTAGGGATGGTACTACATGGGAAACCTTGATTTTGGTTGCGTGGTCCCGCTCCCTCATCTACATATATCACTCCCCTTCCACTCATTATAACCTCATTCATCATTTCTCCCACCTAGGTCCACATCCCTCCACTAAGTCCACATAGGATTAGCCTTCCCCCTCCCCTTGCCCACACCTTGGGTCGGGTTGGAATGATGCCTCGAAGGTTGATGCAACTGAAAAGGAAAGTAAAAGCATAGTTTGCCACATTCAATAGGAAAATGTACCACAAAATGCAAAAGATGGTCGGGACAAACATTTAACACATGGGCAAAATTCAATGCATGAGTTCTACCCCATTCTCATGGCCATCACCATGGTTCTTATAGGCCCTAGATGAGCCCCTTTATCATTCAAGAACCCATGATTGTCCTAACCCCTGCTGGAAAATGAATCACCCTACCTTAAGGGGGATATCCATTGCTATACCTTACACATAATGCTCTTATCCCTTGAGCCTCGAGCAGTTAATCAAAGAAAAATCATAAAAGGCAAAAGGCATATAAAGAAGGGTGGAAAAATCAAGGTCGGGGCACCTCATGCAGCACGATTGCTCCCACCTATACATTATATACCCAAGTGTGAGCTTCTATTTTATTAGCTACCCTTGTACCCCAGTATGTGGCCTAGGGTTGCCCCTTTCATTCCCTACTCCATTCATCTTTTTATCACATGCCAGCGCCTTTTGAAGGATGTACCTTGGACATATTATCCCCTTTAAAGGTAAAAACCACCTAATAGGATACTTGGTTAACCCCATTTGGAGCTTCGATAAATTAACACATGCCAAAGCCCACTATGGAAGGGCATGCCATTATGAAGTGCCCACCTGTTGTCCATGGTTTGTAAGCTCTTTAACTCAATTCCCTTAAATGACTTCTTGTGCTGGAAGGTTAGGCGACGCATTAGATCTTATGCAGGATTGCAGATGGTCTCCATATTGGGTTTGGTCTCCCTATACGGGATCCTAACCCTCCAGAGCGCTACATTGACATATGTAGGGTGTGTGTTAAGAGTCGTAGGCCTCCACAACAGTAGACATCACTCCATGGATCCCCAGAGATGTTCATAGATTGCTCGAGATTCACCTATTGGACAAGGAAGATGCACTTGGTTCACCATGCCCATTTGGCCCCACAACTGTACCATGCACTTGGCAAATGACCCAAGACTTGTATGTTGATGTGGTGTCATTTACACCATCATCTGAGCCCTTACAAATGGTCTACAAGCATCTTCGACCTACTTGGAGACCCATGAGGTTACTTGTGTACCGTCACACCCATTGGGACCACCATGAGTTTTTCATTTGGAGAACAAGGGGCTAACCCCTTGTTCACTATTTCGAGAGTCTTATTCATCATTGTGCCACTTATGGACTTCTTCAGGGTTTTTAGAAGGCCTAACGACATATATTATTGATCATTTGACCTCTTAAGAGACTTATTCTTTTGTTTATGAGCTAGTTTGGTGGGTTTGTTATCAAAAGTTAGTTGTTTTGCACATTATTCTATTTTAGGGGCTAATGTAGGCCCAAGTAGCTAAATCGAACTCATTAGAAGTGTAAAAATATAAGTGATGAGGATTCATTTTAGCATCATCACTTGGATTTGGAACTTGTATCTCTTTAGAGATTTTCATTATCCTTCTTGGAAGACGAAATTTTGGAGCATGGAATGAATTTTGATGTTTGGATATCATATGTCTTGGAGCTTCTTCATGGCAAGTTTTTGGATGGTTGGATATATCTTATACATGTAAGTACATTTTAATATTATTCTTTCTTTCTAATTTGTCACATATATTGTTGTTGGGATTTTGCTATACTAGGGCTTATTCGTTGCATCTCTTATGCGAAGTTGTGGAAATTTTGTTTCTAGATAGTGAATGCTTCATGTATGGGCCATGTATAATGAATGAATGTTCCTGGGATGTTTCATTACTGAAATCCATCTTGATAAGCCATTTATCTTGCAAAACGAGGTATAAAGTCCTTGAAGTTGTTTTTGTTGTTGCCCTAGTGCCAAGCGAAGTTGTTTTTTAGGCCTCCTTGACCTAGAAAATTTGAAGATCCATAGTCATAATTCTATCTAACTCCATTTCTCCCCAAAGGATTAGGCACTGGTCCACCCAAAAGTGATCATCTTAAACCTTTCTCATCTAATTCCCTCTCCCTTTTCGAGGCCTAGCCCATTAGGTCTACGAGGGCATGATTTATCTTGCAAACCACCCATCAAAAAGTTCGATCTCTTGGCCCCTACTGCACTGGTGCGTCTCCTGGGTGCCCTCCAATTTTGAAAAAATTCTGACAATGGGATTTTGAGATATCTCAAGCCCTAGCCTCGAGATTGAATCTTGTCCTTGGTTTCCTTATAGGCTAGAAGCCTCATTGGGACCCTTACATTGTCTTGCATTAAAAATTCTTTCTTTGGTCCCTTTCCCCCTCTGAAATAGGTCAAGCATAGCATTGGTTGTTAAACCCAACCCCCTTGACCTACCCTCGGGCCCACTTGGTTCTGTGTGGTCCCATACATTGTTAAGGGTAATTTTTCAAGGATCACTGGGAATCCAAGCTTTCACAAGAATTTCAAGGCATAGAAACCTCCATTTTAAGATACATACCTAAACCTAACCCTTGAAATTCCCCTTAAACCCTTCTTTTAAAGCTTTAAACCTTGCCTCTAAAGCAAGCAAGCCACATATTTAAGCCCCTCTTGTGAATAGACTTCTAGGATCACCCCTCACCCCATCATTGGTCTATCCATTTAGTGATCCTCATCATAACGGGTCTCCCCCCATTAGTGAAAGTTCGTAAAGAGCAGAGAGCCTTAGTCGAGCTAACAGTGGGCTATTGCTCCATTTGTTGCCCTTAGCCTAGTAGTAGCCCTCCAGGATGCCCTTTTAGGACCCCTGCTAGTTTGAGCAGTAACACCATTGTAGTTCGGATTCTCTAACTCCTGCAGATCTTTTGTTATACTTCTTTCCTTAAGGAGCGAAAAGGGTTAAGGTCAACAAACAAGATTTTTTATTGCAAAAGAATTGAACTCAAACCTTATTATTCCAACTGTTGTTAGGCTTCATTTTCGTGCATTATAAGACAATCTTAGGACCTGATTTAGGAACATTTAAATCATTTGACCTCACTTGTGGAAAAAGATGGAAGTGGCTCAAGTGACCTTACAGACATACAGATTTGAAGCGACATATGTAAAGACATTTTTTTCAAAGGTCCCCTTGTCAATATATGACATTGACTCTCACCATAAGACAGTGGCAGTAATCTCATTGTATCAGTGAACAATTTCAAGGATTAAATGCACTAAGCCAATATTGATTTCAAATTTTGGTTTTGTTGTAGTACTTCATAGTTGAAACAATTATTGATACATATACAAACCCAGAGTCTTAAGTAGCTTTCATACTTGCATCACATAAGTTCCACACTGTGGTGACCTTACCTGGCAAATAGTGACTTGACATATAACATATAGACTTACAGTGATATGAAAATGAAAAGGTGTTGAGCCATTAATGAGCATAACAGTGAATAAGTGTTGAGCCATTAATGAGCAAAACAACGAATTAGTGTTGAACCACTGATGAGAAAATTTGATTTGATTGACTCTGACATTTGATAATTATAACACTTGTTGATAGTAACATTAACTTAAAGATAGTGACAGTAATCTTATGCATGACCAAACAATGAGACTGACATATTATATAGTATGACAGTGTGACTTCATAAATTATTGACATAGAGACATTCTATAATACATTGACAATAAAAAAGTAACTAGGGTAGAGGAACAAGTAAGAGGATCCAATTTTGACATGATAGATTGTATAGTGAGGATGTCCATATAACTGTTCTACAGTGACTTAGTATATGTGAGTATAGTTATGGTCTTATTACACAACTGACTCTATAAGATACTATAATCTTGAATACCATAGTAATCATCTATACGACAGCAAACGACAGCAAGCTTGACCATCTTTCTTCTGAAAATACTTTCCACATTTATCCAACCAAGCAATGGCTAATGCTGGTTTGCGGTCTAAAGTATTTTAAAGGATAGAGATGAAAGATTTATTTTCACAATATTAGGATGCAATCTAGATATGTCAAAGGCAACACCAATCAACTCCCTCAACTGTAGAGGTGCAATATACTGTTGAATACTAAATAATATATATGACTATTTAAAAACCCCAAGCTGATAGCCAACGACATTTTATTTGTGAATATGGATCCTTAACAAAAACACAGTTTCTTTAATAGTTCAAAACTTTAACCTCTTTTAGTCCCCCACAATGTTGCTCCCAATTGGCACCTCCACCGTACCACTTCTTATCCTAGTAAAGCCATTAAATATCTAACCATCCCAGCGATTTAGATATGCTTCTTAAACAATCACTTTCATCCCTCGGCAGTTACAACTTACAACCTGCTAACATCAACTAAACATTTTTTTAACTCCACAGGTTGTTCCAATGATTTGCCAGATCTTTGTGGAATAACATTGATTCCATGAACCTACGTTATCATCTAAAACTATTGATGTTTAAGAATATATAGACCTCGAAAGACACAGCTCTCTAACAATAAATTTGAGAACACAACATAATGTCTAAAGCTTCATATAGATACAAACAATTTCGTAGAATACACTATTTGAAAGTTGTTAGTTTGGCACCACATGCACCGTCCAGGCATTTTCTCCTCCAAAGCTCTGCCTAGTCCTTGATGTGATCCTGCATTCTAAGAGAGCTTTTACTGTTGACATCCACTAGATACTTGATTTGAGATCCTTACCCGGCATATCCATCCCATACTCGTACGGCCTTAGCCATGTCTTCTATGCATAAACATGGAATGTCAAAGAATGTCTATTTCCCTTCTTTTTTTGAAAAAAAAATGGTTATTTCATTATATTATCTATACTGAAAAAGAGAAATAATTAAGATACAATTGCAAGCTTCAACGTTGCACAAGGATCCCAAGTTGCCATAAAGTTCCCACCAGCTACCATATTCATCAGATAAGACCGAAAGGCAGATTTTTATCCTTTCCCTATCTGACCATTTGATAATAGGAAAGGGCAATGTCTTTTGTTATAGCTACATATTTGGCATACATTGTTTGCACAACAGATTTTCTGAACTAAATATCTCTCTTGTTTGTCCTTTTTTAGAATTTGGACGTTATTTTCCACATTAAAAATGGCACAGATTTCATTTTCTCAACCTTATCTTCTAAAATGTCTTCCATGAGTTTGTAAATTGATCTTCTCGGAGAAAATCCGACTTCCACCAATTCACCCTTATTTTCAAAGCATGTCTTCCATGAGTTTGGAAATGGATCTTCTCAAAGAGAATCCACGACTTACACCAATTCACCTTACACATGATCAAAGATTCAAAATAGATATTACACATTCTTTCTTCAAGATTGTCTTTGAATCTACCACGTATGGGGGTGGTAGGTACAATGAATTTGCAGCAATTAGGTTTTCCAATAATCCAAATCATTTGTTACATGAAATAGCAGTCCAAGCTCTATGAGAGATAAGAGTCCCACCCGTGTTCAATTCTCTAAAGGCATCACACATACGCCCGTAGTGTAAGAAGATACAAGCAATATGAAAGCAAGTCCCATCACCAACTCCGGCCTCTGGAGATTTGGTGTTTGGAATCGATTTGCAAGAGCCCCACCCATGTTCTTCAAGCCACATTACATGAGGCTGGCAGAAGGCATGCAAGCTAAAAGCTCCTTGATAATGTTCTCTATTGAGGACTGTCAGGTTGTAGATGGAAGAGTTTGATCCCTGAGATGATAAGAATATGCTTGCTGCAATATGTAACTAAAATTAAGCTACCAGAATAAAGGACATCCTTCACCGTAAAAATAATGCGGAGTTGCTCACGATGATCCACATAATCTAAAGTTATGAAAGCTTAACAACATGAGAGATGAACTCTGAACATCGCAATATCTTCAACTGTCACTCCAGTCAAGTACTTGTAAAGTTTACCATGTAATGATGTTAAAAAGCTCTTAGCTGCAGATTCATTTAGGCCAAACAAAACGTAGCCTTGTCATGATTCATAATCTCATCTCCTACAGTTGACAAATACTTTTGCCAGGTTTGTCTTCCCACCACCAAAATACACAATGCCCACAACCTTGATCTCCCTTCTGTTTTGTCGCAGAAATAATACTCGTTTTTCACATCTTGTTTTTCATCCAAACCTGTTGGATCTGTGCCAATATTTAATGGTAGTTGTCTAATCATTTTTCTAGACTTGTAAAATATTTATCCGTGCATATGGATCCTTAACCAAAACACCAAGCATGCCTTCTGCATAAAGAAAGGTGTTCTACAGCCTAGGATGGAGAAGATTCTTGTATGTGTTGTACATGTAAAAGGCAACTTGTTTAGCACAGACTTAGGGTCTAGTAAATTAGCATAGCTCCATGTTATCCTTGAATCTAATAATGTTAACTATGAAGTTATTAAGCATGAGCAAGATCAAACAAAGGCAATGTAAACCACTAGTAGTTCCGAATAACTCTGTTTTAACCTTAACTCAATCGATGTTAACTTTGAAGTTTGAATTTAAGGGTGAGAAGGATCAAACAAAAATAAGTGCAAAGAAAAACCAAAAAATCGAGGTATGAAATTTCAATTATTTTGATGTCTCTAGGCGCTGTGTACCCAACAGATATAATTGATATAGATCTATGCTAGTTCATGTAGACATTATTTTGATTTTGCATATCTGGTAGAGAAAATACCCACATAGTCTGATCCATAATCACTCAGCCTATGACCAATCATGATTTACTAATACATATACCTTTAAGCTTTAAATGCACAAAGTATTTGTTTATAATAATCGTACAACAGTGTATTATCCCAGGATTCATTTATTTTCTTTATGCTACTTTGCATTTATCAAAGGATTCACACGGTAATTTACCTAGGAAACCCATACGGGAAATCCAACATCAAATAAAAGGCCTGCTCGTTTCCAAGAAATAGCATAAAGATGTAGAGTACATTCATGCTCAATTAGAGTTCTGCTGATCATATGTCGATGACTCAAGACTACAGGAAAGATAAACTACTTCAATCTACTCTTGACACACAACATGCAAAGTCTGTTGCTCATCTTGAGTTTCTTGTTTGCAGAATTGGAACCAAGCATTCAGCAAGTGGCCTCCTCTTGGAGAAAGCTCACCCTTCAGTTTACTAATGATTGCATGTTGTAGGGTCAAGTTCGTCTTCTCCTCGATTCTTGAATCTAGGCTGTATTTGTACTTAGTGCCTAGAGTTGGATCTCCTCCACTCCAAGAAGACTGTCTTCTCAGGACCCAAATGCAGCAGTGGACAACTTCCAGCAAAGTTGCTTGCTCTCTGAATCACAATCGAAGATTCCAATGATCGAACTCTGCAACAGTCTGATTTTGGCTCTATATTTCTAATTAGATGGGTCCTTCTCACTCTATGTAGAACTCCACCTCTATAGAAATATGTGTCTTTTTTTAATGGACAACATTTTTGGCAAATAAACCCGATTAATTTCTTGAATGACAAATTGATTTATGTTCATGACAACCAAATCAATTCATCAATCACCAAATTCGATGCAATATCAGAAATGTTTCACATGCCAAATTGATTCGATGTTAAGAGTGAAGACCAATTTCTGCAATGTCATTCCATTTAGATTTAATGGCAGCCCCCAAATCAATTTACTGCTCAACTGCTTTAAAGAAAAGGCGAGAAAATGCCAATGGCAGATCGTTTAGCTCAATCCCATGTTCACTTGATCTGCACCAGCAAAATGCCATAGTGGACTTATCATTGAAGGCTGCGACAAATTCTCTTCAGTCCTTTACCTTGGAGCAAGGGGGGACCCTTTATGAAGGCCAGTGTGTCTTCCTTAACACCAATTGGAATCCCAGTCGCTCTCCTCTTCCGTCTTGGACTGCAAGAGAGAACTTCAACAATTTTTCATTGCCAAGAACAGTTTTCCTCCCAGATTTCATGCAACCATCATTGCCACGTGATTATTTGATTGGTTGGAAGTTTCACTTGTGCAGGCAATCCCCGGTTATCAAGAGATGAGTGATGTACCATGCGAGGATAGGAAGTGTGAGTCCACGCAAAGATGCAGAGTGAGGAGAAGATTGGGTGGGTGTTCCGCACTGTCTTCCTCCATATTCCAGAATCCAAACTAATGCAAAGTGTGACACTATGTGCTTCCTCGGCATCCAAGGCAGAGTGCAGGGCCATCTCCTTGTTCCATTGTACTTTTTCTTCCTCCGCATTTTAAACTTGCTAAAGACTCCACCAAAAATTAAACGAGGATTTGTATAAACAACTTTTCTAATGCATTTTTCAAAGGATTTCAAGCCTGCTTTGAAGACAATGCAAAGATATTTTTATTCAAGATACTTGACAAGATTTTGCGAAAAGGTTTCACAAACCTATTTCAGACCAAGAAACAAACTTGATCTTGGACATAGTGGAACCTTATGAATTAGGAGAGAGAAGATTCTATAATAATATAAGCAATTTCAAAACAACACAAGAAATGCATACACCCTAGATCCCTTCAGATCACACCTCCCCATTACGAAGCTTTTGGTCCCCAAAAACTTTCACTTTCTTGAGATAAATTATGTCCTCTTTTGAAGAAGACTGTGCAACTCTTTCGATTGTTGGCTACAGAGAATTTACTTCATACGTCATGCCTTAATTCTTCACATAGAGGAGGCATGTATTCCTTAAATAAATTTTGCACCGTTCAGGACATTTGCATCACTTCTCCAGGCTCAAGAGGCCTCAATAACAATGTTTTTTTTCCTCCTGCTTTGCTGCCCTGCAACTACTGCATTGTTTATCCTCCTCGCATACTATTTGCTTGTAGGAGGGCACAACAATGCCCATTGCCATCTCTAATGATGGGTGCAATTTAGTGCTAGTCTTCAAATGATCAATTCTTTGCCTTAAGCGGCTGTTAATTGGCATTATAGTATTCACAGTTCCCTTTGTTGTTTTCCTTTGTCTATGAGTGTCTTGTGATGACTAGTTGATTCTTGTCCATCATTCCAATTCCCATAAGTTGTCGCCTAATTCAACTTGGAAACTCAATAATTCCTTTGGATCGATTTCCTCCCTTATGTCTACAACTCCAAACTTCTGTTGTCCATCATTCCAATTCCCACAAGTTGTTGTCTAATGTGGATTTTGCTATGTTCATTGCTCATCCATTATCTTTTGTATCGTGATGGCATGAAAATTGCAAATGCCAAGCATCTCAATGTCTGTCTCATAGTCCATTTCTGGAAGCCTAGCAAAAACTCAATCTAGGATTGTAGAAAAGAATTTTACCGTGTTCTAACTGGTGGTGTTATTGAAATTAACAAGACATTTACTCAGTTCCCCACTGCTCGAGGGGTTGGCTTCTTTCTTCTGTGCCTTTGGACAGGTTGGGGTATTTGAAACTCTCTTATGCAGGATCTTCGACATCCATCTTTGCATAATCTTACCCTTCTTCTAGGGAATGTGATGAGGATGAAGCTTCCAACATGTTTCCATCAAATGCCCTTTCTTCTAGACTTGGCTAAAATAATCTTTGTGCCTACTCTCGTTGCTTACAACAACCTTCTCCTTTTGCTCTGCACACTGTTTTGGAGAGGGGCAGGACGAGCCTCTCTTCTTTCCAAAACACATGAAGCCTTTCTCAAATGATTGCTTCCATTGGCGTGTAGCAAAAACATGATTAGTTTTGCCACAAAATGAACATGCTTTGCTTCCCTTTATGCACCTTATCGCAATGAGAACAAGAGATGGAATTTGATTTACCATATTTCTATGGGCTACCCTTGAGCTCCACTACCTTATTCACTTTGCCCTTCAACTGTTTGGATGTTTTCAAATGCTTAGAGGTTCACTTCTTTATACTTCTCGATACTTGTTTGAACTTGTTGTAGTGGATTCCTTCTTTCTTCAATCAGCTTCCTTGTACTGCTATGCAAGGTTGGTTGCTTTTTCTTGCATGTGGTTTCATTCTTATATCCAATGGCCTTCATGCATGCAATCTTCCTTGCTGGAAAGATTTCTCCTTCAGTTGCACCCAAAGGTGCTCTACATTGGGAAGCTTTCGAACATTTATCATGCATCACTATCCCACCAATGTAACCAAGTCCTCCATGTTGTTACCAGCATTCAAGCATTATTAGTTGTTTTATGCATGGCCTATCTGTCAGACTCTTTGACCTTCTAAGGTGATATTTTCTGATCAATTTTGCCTAAAATTTGGCAGAGATTTCTTGGAATGGCAAGTCTGAGTTCGGTGATCTGAACAATCTAAGTGCCGCAGGGGTTTTAGAGGGCACTGAATCCATTTACGTATTTGAAAACACATTGTAAACAATGAAAATTCACTATCTCATGAAAATTTTCATTGCCGGATTCTGGTCAAACAGTTAAAAATGTCTGATGGTTAGACTGTTCCATTGTTTTATCCCTTGGCCATTATTTTTAAGTCCTTGCCTTCAAAAGCACATCTTCATGTACAGCATCTAACATATTCCTTTTGTATGCTTCTCAAAGCTCCCAATGAATCCTTTTGTTGATTCGTATTGAAAATTGGTCTGTGGTACAATCTTCATTGCTATCTTGCATTGCTTATCTGGTTTCTTTGCAATGGAGATTCATACCTTTTTAATCTCTTCGACATCTTCTTAGAGACAATGCATTTACTCATTGGCTACTAACTCTTCTTGCAACTTCACTAGTGTGCTTCTGCAGCACTTCTGCTTGTGCCATGCTCTACACAGCACCATTCATTAGCTCTATCGTTTTAATCTCCTCAACATCTTGGAGATGATGCATTAACCCCTTGGCTGCTAACTCTTCCTACACTTCAGTGCAATGTGCTTGTGCAGCTCTTCTACTTGTGTCATTCTCGCCACGGCATGACTGCGTAGTTGTGTAACATTTCTTTGCAATTCAGCAAGTTTCTTCGTTACATAAATGAGGAAGCCTTATGTTGTCTGTAGCTTAGGCTACTGGTCTTCATTCTCTTCAATGAACCTGCCACTGCAACTTTTTCAACTCACGGTTTTTGTTCTGAATTTGTTCCTTAATGGCACGTAACTCCTCCAGTATCTGTCCCGAAAGCTTTGTGCATTGCTGCCTTACCAATACGATATGTAATCACTCAGCTAATTTGTCGATCACTAATTATCAATATGGACACTGCTAAATTTTAAATGTGGAATGTATGCACTTATATTGATTGTGCCACTGTGTATCATCCCTGAACTTGATTTTTTTATTCTTTGCGCTATTGTGCATTCATTAAAGAATTCAAAATTATAGGCTCACACAAACATTTGCATGTAGGAACACAGAGATTTGTCAAAAAAAACCCACACAGGAAAACCCCCGTCAAAGAGGGAGGCTTGCTAGACTCCAAGAAATCCCATAAAGGTGTAGATTACTACTCAAGCTCAACAAGAGCATTGTTGATCCTATGCTGATGACTCAAGGCTGCAAGAAAGGCAAACTACCTTCAATCCTACACTTGGCAATGCTAGGGAAAATCTAGCATTCATCTTGAGTTTCTTACCTTTGGAATTAGAACCAAACATTTAGCAAGAGCCCTCCTCTCAGAGAACACAACCTTCAGTGCACCAATGATCACACGTTATAGTAGCAACTGTGTAATTGTATTCTACTTTGCTGGGGAATTTAGGCTCTGGTGATGGCTTCAGATGATTACATGGCGTAGTAGCATGTCTTCTTCTCTGGAATTTGGGTTCTGGCAATGGTTTCAGATATGGAAAAGGTTCTTCTCACTCCGTACCTTGTGTTGGATCTCCTCCCCAAGAAAGTTGTCACATTGACTCCCAAATGCAACAGTGGACAACTTCCAACTTAAAACTTGTTCACCGAAAAACAACCAGACTCAAGTGTTGGACTAACCACTGAACCTCTGGGAATAGATCACATGGGCAAACTGCCACCCTAGAAACGTTGCAGTAACGACCCACTCAAAGAAATATTACAGATTTGGAAGTTTAGTAATGCCTGTGGGTTTTGGTGTAATGGCAAACCTCAACATGGTATCAGAGACTTGGCCCAGGTTCACTTCCCCCGAGTTATATCAGGGGGGGTGTTGGACTATGGGAATTGACTACATAGACTACTGCCACCCTGGAACTATGGGACTAACTGCACACTCAAGGTAATGCTACGGGTTTGGATGTTTAGTAATGGATGTGGGTTTTGGTGTAACAGAAAACCTTACATCCAACCATCAAACTGTGCAAAAGTTAGACTTTGACTCTCTATTTCTAAGATGATGATCATTCGCTCAGTATAGATCCGCACCTCTTAAGAAAAGTTTTGTCCCACTTTTATGGACAAGTGTTTAATAAATCATGTGAAATCATTTCCTGAATAGTACATCAATTTATGTTCATGACAACAGAATTGATTCATCAATTACACAATTGGGTTCAATGTCGAAAACATTCCCCATGCCAAATCGATTTATGTCAAAAACGATTTCTTCAATGGCATTCCATTTCTATTTAAACATTGCCCCTAAATTGATATAAAGGCAAGGCCAAATATATTGGGTTCAATCCCATATCCATTTGCTCAACATCAGCGAAATTATCTAGTCCACTTCTAACGGATGGCTAGGCTAAATTCTTTTTTGTACTTTCTCTTGAAGAGAGTGCCACAACCCCTTTCGAAAACCTCTTTTGCCTTGATAACCAAAAATTTGAACATCTCTCTCTGGCAAAGAAACATTTTCCTTCCAAAATTCATCAGCCATCCATTGCCATGTGCTGAACAATTCGATTTCCTTCCAGTTTCACTTGTGAAGGTGAATCATGGTTATCAATTGGGATGGATGTGGCACCATGCAGGCATGCAGATATGCATAGCCATCTGCCATGCAAAGATGAGAAGAGAGAGGAAGGTTAGGAGGGTGCTCTATACTCTGCATTCCAAACTAATGTGAACACGGGGCTATGTGCTTCCTTCGCATTACTTGCTCCCTCTGCAGTCTTGCTTCCTCCACATTCCGAATTAATGCAAAAGTGCAGGTCCATGTGCTTCCCCCACGTCACTAGTTCCCTCTGCATTCTTGCTTCCTTCATATTCCAAAATTTTAAAGACTCGTCCATAAATTACATTAAAACTTGTATATAGGCCTTCCAAGGCATCTTTGAAAAGCTTTTGAAGACACTGCAAGGGTACTTTTATCCCGAAAGAGTTAAAAACAAAAAGTGAATGAACTCATTTTGACAAGTCTATTTCTTTTGAAGACACTGCAAGGGTAGTTTTTTTTTCTAGAATGAGTTAAAATTGACTGAACTCCTGATGATTCTATTTCTTCCAACGAGATAACGTTCCATTCTAAACCATTCCTTTTTCTTAATTATGATCATCTTGGTCTTATCAAAGTGGGTTAAAACTCGAGTAAAGTTCCATTATGAAAGTTTCGATCAATGAAGAGACTCTTTAGCAAAATTATCCCTGAATTTGGGAAAAAGTTTTGACCAAAAATGGTTTAGTTCAAACTTTGTACACTTTTTAACTCCATTTTCATCCAAGATAGCTTTTTGATCCAAGATTTACGTTGGGAACCTTACAAATTAGGGGAGAGAGAAGATTTTACATTGGTAGAAGACACCACAAGACAGATGCAAGGATATTTCATTACCTTCCTATATCCATTCAAATGATGGACAGAGGCAAAACACACTTTTTCCAATCATCATCAATTTGATTGAAAAAATTTCATGCTTTCATCTGATTTAATGTGTTTCAAGGTCTAGTAAGGTTCTGGCTCTATTAGAAGAAGGCCAAAGCCCTTTTGAGCATGGTAAAACCATAAGCGAAACCATGATTCACAAGGAACCACAAGGAGAACCTTGATTTCAACTAGAATACATTGGGTTTCAAATAATTTTTTAAAATGTAATTTGACTTGACCAAGACCCATGAGTTTCACCAAGTCTTAACTGAGCCTCATAGTCAACGTTAAACTTGAAACTTGGCAAGACTCTACCAGACTGGGGCCAGACTTGCCCAAAGTATATTCTGAGTTATATTTTGTAATTGCCCAATCTTTCCCAAGTCATGAGTCTTTGCTAAGTTTGACTGTGACAACTTTGATTTTTTATACATGCACTCTCGGAGAATATATAGGAGTAACACTGTCTTCATCAATTATATATGGGGATTTAATATAGTGTGGCCATTAACGTGTCCATGTATGCTCAGTAAAACTACAATTTTTAATCATATGTATTGTGTTTATGGTTTTTTCAACCAATCAACTTGTTTATCCTTTTTGCCAATGTGTTGTTGAGCAAGATTGTGTGAATACTTGTTATGAGTCTTTTGCGATGGTTTCCATTAATAAAGTGATGAATAAATACAACATTATAAGCCAAATTTCACAAGAACACAATCTCAAATCGAGTACATGTGTGTTGAAACGTTTTTATTTTTTTCCCTTTTTTTTAATTGCAACAAAAGTTTGCTTGTTGCACAAAGTCATCAAGGTAGCACAATCGACCATAGGAGAGTGATGTATCTAAAATGTTGCCTTAGCAGACCTTCAGAAGCATTGCTGAAGAAGTATATCAATATGTAACAAAGAAAACAAATTGGGGTAACCAAATCAGAAAGGCGTATGATTCTTTAAACATGCTGATATTAGATTGGGCAAATTGGACAGATCAAAATGGTTGTAATATCCCTTACGGAAAAATTATCCTTGGGGTTGAAAGGAACACATAACAAAATTTGTATTCTAGCTAGAATCACAATCTTCCTTCAATTTTTGTGAACAGAGATAATATTTAATGCTTAGACAGAATAAACAAGTAGCTATCTCTACCAACTCATACACATGAAGCCAATCCAACAGTACATAATGAGTTATAAACCCACAGTCCTTCCAATATCACACTAAAATTTAGATTCGCAACAATTGCTAGCAAATCCTACTGTCCTAATACTACTGGTCTGACCTTACAACCAACCTCAGTAATCAGCCAGACTTGCTGCCTCTTTACCGCCACAGTCAATTCAGCCGGACTTTGTCTTGCCACAAATTATGCCACAGAGATTTTTGAGGTTGCAAACAAACCTCAGGGACGTCCTGCTGCCACAGACCCACCTTAGGAATGACGTTGTCACAGAGATAATCAACTGCCAAAGAATTGCTCATGTAGGGTCCACAGTCATCAACAGGGCCGCAGGGAATATTCCGCCACCATAGATTTGACCTTATTGGTGTGCCACTGCCATGAGTAATCCTCCAGGAGTGGCCCACAGCCACAGTAGGGTCTATTCAAACCCTCGCTATCACAGAGGGATCCTTTAAGGTTGATCCATTGTCATAATTAAGCCTTAAAAGCCCCTCGCTGCCTCAAATCTACCCCAGGAATCTTCACTGCCAAAGATTTAGACCGAGAAATTAATGTGCTGCCGCAAGAAACCACCCTCAAGATGAGCTGCTGCCTTCGGTAGAGTGACAGAAACCCTTGCTGCCCCAGATTTGATCTCAGGAACCTTTCGCTGCTTCAGACCTAGCCTTCAAAACTTTTGTTGCTTCGGTCCTAGCCTCATAACCCTTTGCTGTCTCAGATTTAGTCTCAGATCTAGCCTCAGATAATGCCACAGTGGTATTCCGCAGCCTCAATCATGCCGTAGAATCCTCGCTATCACAGACTTGTCGCCTCAGAACCCTTGTTACAAAATAGATGAATGCTGCCTTAGAAATTAATCTAAACAAAGTAGATTCCCTTTGAAGTCTTCCCTCCTAAATTTGAATTTAAATGGCTAACAAGTTTCCCATTTGCCCAAATTTGTCTTTTATTGCAAGTTTTCCTCCATTTGCCCCAAATTATCTAATGTTACCCTGACAACATTAAATAATGAGTTTCCCCTTTACAATTGACTATAGCGTGCAGGGTTAGAAGGGCTAGTGCAGGGTTAGACAGGCTAATTCGTCTTGTCTTGGGCAATTTAATTAGAAAACATTACAATGGTATAGGATAAAACTTGTTTAGTTCAAAGCAATGATTAGTGGGGCAGAGAGCATTGAATATTCAAGCCTTGACATTTTGACTTCGATATTTGGAAAAAGGCAAACAACTTTGTTTTATACAAATACTCATTTGGTCGATTCTTACAAGATGACAAGTTGTAGACATTTCAAGGTACATGTTCAATTTCAACTAGGTGCAGTATCTTGAACATATAACAACATGGAAATTAACCGTGCGATTACTATATCTCAATTAAAGGTCAAGATAAAAACACTGCCCTTCAAATAAATTTTAAAAGTTATAACATATGAATTACTTACATGAATTAAAAAGAACAGATAAATCAGGCAATAATTTTGAGAAGCTGGGTAACATTCAAAAATAGCTAATCAAATTATTGAAAGTCCCTTCTTCAATTACAGTAGGGATAATCTCATCATCTTGCTGACTAATAGACATGTTCACATAGCCCCAAGGGATAGCTTAGTTGGTTGAGTTCTTGTTGCTAAGTACCTCGTTTATCGGGAGGGCATGGGGTCAAATCTCCTCGACACCCTTGGGGTTAGGCCTTGCTAGTTTGGCTGGCAAGTAGATCCGTTTGGGTAGATCCATTCAGGTTAATCTATGTAGATTTTCCCGTGGATGTACTGGCCACTCAGTGTCTGTGAACCACCTTTAAAAAAAAATAGACATGTTCACATGACAAAGTAGATTTCAATCCTTATATAAGAAAACATTCTCTGATACTTGTTAGTTTTAATGTTTTAAAATAGATAAAATTGCTTTCATTTTTAAGCATTTGTTCTGTCTAAGTGTTTTGCTGAGGGTGAAAGAAATTTACAGGTGTGGCATATGAACAAAGGTGATTGGAAATGCATAGAAAAGCCAACAACAAAAGGAAGTGTGTAAAACTTTTGAAAGACGGGAAAAGAAAATCAAAATTAAATTACGTGTAATACGTCTGAGGGTTGACACTCAGTTAATATCACAAGGAACAACACATGAGTGCAAAATTGCAAATTGGGTGGAAGATGAAAACCCAAGTAATCAACCATTCTGTCAAGAAAATTGATATGTAATGCAGAGCTCAAAACTTTGCTTAAAATCTGCTGTCATTCTGATTAAGGATGTTTGATGCATAGTTCAACACTCTGAATCCAATCTGGTTAGAGAGCTAAGAACTGCAATTAAAACACAAGTCTACAAAACAGTGCCTCAAACAGATTAAGAGATCTGCAAACTCAAATCACCACGCCAAAGGAAATCACATATGGAATGGTATCAAGTAGACATTTACACATTATGTATTCGGTAGACCCTCCTACTTAACCAAATACACCTTGTAGCAGCATTTATCCACTTTTTAAAACTATTTTCTTTTTACTGGTCAATTTGTCATCTAGATTATCTCTCAAGCTAGCATGATATGAAAACAGGTATGCCAAATAGGAATAGTGTCCCATCTTCGGGTAGGCCAATGAAGTACACATTATTGCTGATCCATTTCAAGATCTTCCAAGGGTCAATCTTCTCCGGCTTTAGTTTGTTGTAGGTACCTGAAATCTATCTTTGCATAGCTGTAGCATGGCCCATTCCGTTGTCAATCCTTCTAAGCTTTATGCTGTCAATTCTACGTTTTGCGGACATGGCCATCTTTCCAAGCCAGATCCATCCCATATTCGTCTGGCCTTATCCTTGCCTTCTCATGTGAAGAAACAGGCAATGTCTTAAAAATAATGTCTTTCTCCTCTTAATCGAATGCTGTAGCTAATTTTAAGTCTGCTTTGTATATCAGTGGGAATGTCTACATTCTCTACAACTGGACTCTGAGATTAATCCAAATCATTTTTTCCATGAAATGGCATGCCATGCAGTTTGAGAGATCAGGGCAACCATCACAGATATTCAAAACCTTTATAACCACCTCTTCAAATCCAGAATGAAGCTGGTGGAAGGCATGCAAGCCAAATATCTCTTGAGAATGTTCTTTGTATAGGCTTTGTCAACGTGTAAATGGAGACTCTAATGTGACAAAAATAGATGCAGCTATTCACCAGTGAACATTGATATAACTACATCAACACTACATTAACTGATCCACTCGGTCAAATGCTTTCAAACTTTACTCTGCAATCATGTTATATAGGAATGTCTAAGAATACCTTTGTTTTTCTCTTGACAAGAATGCCACTCTAATTTTTATGTCCGCTTTGTATATCGTTGAGAAGTAGATTGGATGATTTGTGCAATTGGGCTTTCCAATAGTCGAAATCATTTTTCCCATGAAATAGCGCACCAAACACTCGGAGAGACAAAAGAACCCCATTACAGGCATCCTAAAACATTCTACCTACTTCAATCCAGGATGGGCCTGGTGGAAGGCATGCAAGCCAAAAAGCTTTTGATAATGTTTTTTGTTCAGGCTTCTACTTGTTGGAGATGCTCACCAGGATCCACATCATCTAAAATTATAAGAAGGATCGAAAGCATAAGAAATGACCTTTGAACATTGATATACCTTCATCAGGACTATGCATTCATTGATCTACTCTCAGTAAAATGTTTTTAACGTTTAGTATGTGGTAGTGTTATAGAGCTCTTATCTGCAGCTAATAGCACATCAAACAAAAAAGACAGATCGTTATCTAATCTCTTAAGGTTTATGAAATCTTTTGCAAAGGTTGTCTTCCTATTTCTATCCAAACACACAATGACAACACCCCCAGTCTTGGCCTCAACACTGTTGTTGCAGCTGCTACAAAAATAATTTTGTTTTGCTGCAAAAATCATCAAGCTCTTCATAAAAACGAGTTGAATCTGGGTAGAGAGAGATGGTGGCTCTCACATTTTTCTACAAGTGTTCCAGAACATTTACTTATGGACATGGGACCTTAGGTCCTTAACAAAAACACCAAACATGCCTTCTACCTAATATGATGGAGAAAAGAAGTGTTCCACATCCTGGATGGGCAGGATCCCTCTGTCACTTGTGTCTTTTTTATTTGTCACTTGTGTCTTTTTTATTTACAGGAGGATGTCAAGCGGAGATTGACTAACATGATAAGAGGAAGCCTGTCCAGAAAACAGAGAAATGCTACATGCAAAGAAGAACAACTACTATATCTTAACTTTGACTCTAACATAAAGAAGGCAGCCTCAAAGTGCAAAAAGTGTGCTTTCTTTAAATAAAATAATTAGTTCACCTTGAATTTTATTTTGATATTATGAGTTTTCACTAAACCTTTGATGATCTGAACGTATTCAGGCCTATATCACTAAAAAAATTGTAAATTATATAGGCCTATGCGGGGTTATCTATCTATCTATTGAATATAAATTTATAGACAAAATACCCACATATACAGAGGCTGTCCACACCTATATATCTATTGAATATAAAGAGTTATGCACAAAGCAACCACATGGACAAAGGCTGTTCCATATCTATCTATCTAATTCCCATAAAGTTAGAGACAAAATACCTTATGGACAGTGACTGTTCCAATGGCTTCCACCGACTGTCAGTCAAGTTTACCAAATTCATGTACCAAAGGACCAACGGCGATGGTATTCTTGTTGTCTGTGGCCGCAGTGGTTTTGAACATCATAAAACATCATGGCCCAGGCGACACTAACACGTTCGCTTCATGCTTCAGAGCAACTGGTAGCGTCGGACAATAAATATGAAGACCAGTCTAAAAATCGCATGAATCATCTTCAAGTAAAGTGCAAAATCCTTGTATAGACATCATATGCAGTGGAGGAAACACCACGTGAAGATAGTCTGCCGGCTTCTCCAAAAGTATTCGCAATCAATGTAAACGAAGGGAAGACCAGTCTAAAAATCGCATGAATCATCTTCAAGTGCAAAATCCTTGTATAGACATCATATGCAGTGGAGGAAACACCACATGAAGATAGTCTGCCGGCTTCTCCAAAAGTATTCGCAATCAATGTAAACGAAGGCGGAGGTGCTCTTATCATCTGCAGCACGATGGTTTATCATAAACAAACGATGAACAATAAACCATCGTGGTCCAGATGTAAAGATCACCTTCCAAACCTCTTCCCCTCCACCTGAAGAACACGGTCGCTTCCCTTCACCAAATCTAAGAAGCTTACGACCTCTCATAAACAAACCCTGGCATCTGTAAATGTGAAATTTCAAACTAAATCTAGAAGCTCACGACCTCTGCATAAACAACCCCTGGTATCTATGAATGTGAAATTTCAAACTATTAGGGTTGAAACTTCAAACCCTATTTAGGTTTAGGGTTGGATGGTTGGAAAGTTCAGGTACAAGGTGATTCCTGTACCACAGTGTGATGTATCAAATTATTGTCCAACTGTATTACATGTGGAGCGCGGTTGAAGTAGTGTTTGCCAGCTAATTGTCTTTTCTGTAAGGTGTTATTAGTCCCAGACTCCCAAAGCAAAATTCTATCAGTCAATTTGTACTTTTGATTGCTCTCAGGGATTTTGATTGTTCTTAGGTTAACTTTGAATTATGCAAAATCTAATATTACGCTGATACAGGGGAGAGATTCATATTCTTGTGCAGGGACGATATAATACTGGACCCACCAAACCACCAGTGATTAAGACTTTTGAAACCAAAATTTAAACAGAAATAAATAACATTATGTTTAAATAAGTTTTAAATTATGTCCAAAAATCACCCATATATTGACTGGGCCCACAACTGTCCATAAATAGTATTTAACTATTTAATATTGCAAAACATATTGACCCAAGTAGAAAACAGTTAGAGCCATAAAGGCTTCCAAACTGGTCTATTCCAGAAGTACAAAACAGCAGTCACTTCAACCCCCACTCATCAAAACTGCAACTTTGCATCCCAAATAAATATGCCTACCTGCACATAACAAAAGGAATGTATGTCAGCCATAACTGCTGTGTTGTTCAACAACTAAACACCCTATGTTCAATAAATGACACCCAA
>APFE031134422.1:226289-251799 GCA_000404065.3 Pinus taeda
CCAGAAACTCCATCAAACCTTCGCACCAGCACACGAATAAACGACTCTGCGCGCAACAATACAAACCCTGCCAACCGAACACAGCATTCCCCCAACACACGTTCTAACCACCATGCGCGCAGGTTACAGGGCCGTCCCGCGCCATCTTCGGCGGGGGGCTTCGCCCAACTACCGGCCCCGAGCAGAAAGACAAAGGGAAAATGGAACATCGTCGAAATGAGCCCAGACCAACCATGTAAAAGGCGCGAGGTTCGTGTTTTAATGTTGGAGGTGATAGCCCACACGGCTAGCTCCACGGTGGACAGGTGTCGTACCGGAGCCATGTGGGTTGACGCGTGGTATTACGACGTGGCGGGGAGGGCGCACATGTATTGGCGACCCTCCCCTACATTTTAATATAAATGAAACCGATATTTTTTTAAAGATGTGATTGGACAAAAAAAAATTGAGTGCCTTTAAGATACAATCTCTTAAGATTCATCTGTACTTTTTTATAACATCCTCGTCCATAATTTTTTGCAGTAGTCTATAACGCGACTTTTTGAAAGTTTTTCAGGTGGATTTTTCTGGTCAAAATCCGGCAGCAATTCATTGGAATCCCAAGTTTGATAGCTAGTTTCTGCACAATCAATGGCTCCCAGGGGTTTTTCAGGGCGCTGAATCCAAATATGCAGTTAAAAAACCATTTTAACTGCTAAAAATCAAGATTTAACCTCATTTCTTCCGCCGGATTCCGTCACCGGAATCTCCAAAAAGTCGCATTATAGACAACTCCTAATTTTTTATCGTTGTCCACAGAATTGCCGAAGATTTCCAAAATTTATCTATATTTTTTTTATAACTTTTTTATCTATGGATTTTGGGTATATTTTTTTTATCACATTTTTATTCATAAATTTAGTGTTTTTTCTATACCAAAAGATTGGACAATAAGAGTGATTGAACTTTATGGTGAAAATGGATTCAACACCATCAAAATCCATGTGGCAGCCAAAACAACTATAATCAAAATTTCTAAAAAATTCCATTGGTACTAGAATTTCCATAGTTTAATTAAACTAGGCATAAATTTTGCCATAAAATATGAAAAGTAAGTACTATTCATGACAAGCTCGGCCATCAAAGCTATATCCACAACAAAAATGTCCTTTTGCTACAAAGATACTCTCATGGTGGAAGTCATGGTGGGAACTACTTCCCAAAAGCAACGGATGGTGTTGGACATGGGTAGTGAAACTCCTGGCTCTACTAGTCTCCCCCAAGGCTTCAAATCCCCCTCCATCAACTAAGTACCCTGCAACTTACTTGTCTAAAAAAATAAAATGGTTGATTTCCCTGTTCTCGCTAGTTGTGCCAAGCGTCTCTACTATTTCACATACGCGTATGTAATGGCACCAGTGGGGATGGAAACCTTCGCAACTTCGTTTCTCAACTATGAACTATCAATATTTCCAAAAAAGTTCTCATACCATATCATCGATCATTTCTTTTCTCCATATTCTTAAGGGCTCCTTCTCTTCATAAGTTCTCCTTTTGTCAAATATTTGCATTCCACGCAATGATTTACAATAAAAATTTTGCTTTCATATTTCAATAAAGCAGTGTGCAACGTGAGGTTGGGGGGCGTCAAGGGTGTCCTTCAGTGTTTGTTAAGTAGTGATAAAAGTTAAAGGATTAATTAAGTTGAGAGACTCATTCGATGTGTAAGTATGTTCATCCTTTTAAAACTAGCATTTGCACTTTATGTTGCAAAGGAAACGTCATAAGGCATAGAATGGGGAAGAATAGCGACATGTGAATGGACATTGTTGAAAGCAAGGGTGGATGATAATGAGTTACAATTGCAATAGTTAGTTATGTGTATTCTATAAATAGATATTTTGTAAATAATAATAGTTTGTGGAAGAATAGCGACATGTGAATAGACATTGTTGAAAGAAAGGGTGGATGATAATGAGTTACAATTGAAGATATTAGTTATGTGTATTTTGAATATGGATATTTTGTAAATAATAGTAGTGTCTGGAAGAATAGCAACATCTGAATGGACATTGTTGAAAGCAAGGGTGGATGATAATGAGTTATACTTGAAATTATTAGTTATGTGTATTCTGAATATGACTATTTTGTAAATAATAATAATGTCATGTAGAGGTTATCCATTATCCATGTAGTTGTTTTTGTTTATGTGAACATGTTTTTGTTCAATTTTTTTTGTTCTCTTCCGATATGTAATTTTTCCATATGTTACATATTTATGGCGTTATTAAAAAACACTAGTAGATTGTTTTTCCATATGCTACCTATTTATGGCGTTATTAAAAAACACTAGTAGATTGTAATGGAAGAGGTGAAAAATGATACGACATTGTGAACTCCATATTTGAAAATGCATGAAAAGTTGTTGGAGCCATCGAAGCTTGGAGTAAAACACTTATCCTTCAGACCGTCTACTATGAAGTAGACCTCAAGTAAGTCTTCTAGTTTTTAAGGCATCATGCTTTTAATGAGTTTAACCTTCTAAAGGTTGCCTACTCCGAGACATCATAGGTTTATTAATCAATTATAGGTAGGAAATTTGTTATAATGAGCTAAGAGTTGTTCATAAAAAGTGTTCAGATCCATATTTTGGATGTGTTTCTTTTCTAAGCCCTGCCAACTTACCAGTTGATGATAGTTGCAGCTCCAACACCCGATGAGTATGAAAATCAGAATTACTCCAGGAAACCAAATTGAAGTTTGTCTATTCTTCCAAGTTGAGTGAAAAACTACCACTGTGGTGCCATTCTCATAAAGTTTTGGGTTATGTTATGTAAATAACCTTGACAAAACATATGTAAATTTCTAGTTGAAAAGTTCCATACCTCTTGAAATTCATCAATACTGGACATTTTCACTAGCAGACTGAATGCTAGGTCTTTTGAATATTTTGGTGACATCCTCAGACTCCTGAGTGTTTAAGCAATATGGTTTTATTTATCGGATACATTTGGAATTTTTTAAGAAGGTGGGCGATCAATTTCTTCCAGTCTATATAGTTCATCATTTTACATTTTTTGTTTATGGGCTTTGAGTAACTCAAAGCTAGGTCTTTTGAATATTCTGGTGACATCCTCGGACTCCTGAGTGTATAAGCATATGGTTTTATTTATCGGATACATTTGGATTTTTTGAAGAAGGCGGGCAATCAATTTCTTCCAATAAATATAGTTCATCATTTTACATTTTTTGTTGATGGCCTTTGAGTACGTCTCAATAATTTTTTATTTATGATATTTCCATATGTAAGTAGACATGTAGTTCCAATACAATTTTGCCAAAATTAAAATTTAAGTGGGCTACTACTTCAACCTTATGGCATTGCTAGTATTCTATGTTAATTTTTCTACAGTTTAACTTGGAAAATTAGCCCCTATAGAATGATAGTCTTGAACATAATCATATTCTTCCAATATATATAATTCATCATTTTACATTTTTTATTGATTATTTATGATATTTCCATATGTAAATATACCTGTAGTTCAAATATATTTTTTCCAAATTTTAAATTTAAATAGGCTACCACTTCAAGGAAGTTCAAAAATCATAAACTTTGTTTCAAAATGCAAACTTATTCACACCATCACTATGCCTTCCAGATCTACCAGATGCAGGTTTAAAACAAAAAGAATTATACATTAAAATTTCATTGATACAATTATGAAAGGAGCACATGGATGAATTCATAGTTATCGTTCTTGTTAAAAACAAATTTATACTCAAAAATAACATTATTATTGGCTTTGTCTTTGTTCTCTATTATTAATTTTTTTATTTGAATACAAATTTTAGAATATTTTTAGAGATTATCTAAGTTTTTTTACATCATTAAATTTTCTATAGTTCCAATTACACCAATAATGTTTCTATGCCTTAATGAACTTGATATCCATTTCAAAAGTCTCGAAAGAATTCTTAATCTAAGAATAGCCATTTGTGTTTATGATGTACTTATGAATCACTTGCAAGGCGAAGATGGCAGTGACTCACGAGCAGTAATAAAGCCTTATAATATGGACAATTCATAATGAAGGGCGCAACTACAACAATAGAGAGATTAAATTCATCACCTATGGATAAATATATCTTTTTTCTTTTCTTTTTTTTTTTTTTTTTTTTTTTTTTTTTTTTTTTTTTTTTTTTTTTTTTTTCTTTTTTTTTTGTTTTTTTTCTGAGAATAATCAATCAAGTAAAGTGAAAGTGAGAATAGTTCCTTTAAACATCAAACACAATTTTCCTTTAACTTACGACAACCAACGAAAGATGAATGCATATTTATTAGGGAAATGAAAACCCCGAAATGGAAGAAAGCATACAGTGAGTGCACTAAGCGGGAATTGACACCCAGTCTCAACCCGGCAAAAATGAATGAACAATTAATAGCGAAATGAAAAACCCTGAAATGAATAAACCATACAGTGAGTAAACTAGCCAGGAATGGAACCCGGGTATGTTCTTGCCAACAAAAAACATTGACAAAACGTTGAAGATACAAAAAAAATCACACCAGGTGAGAGCATTGAAGCGCAGAAAGGATCAGTTCGACTCTTCTAACAAATTCATAAGTTATCCCTTTACATCGTCGTCTTGCTTCCTGTAACTCTCAAGTTGCCAACCCTTTTACATCGTCGTCCTGCGAGCTATAACTCTGGTTTTTCCAACCAAAAACCAATATAATTACAAACCCTAGAGGGTCGAAGGCATGACTGAGGAGGGTTTTTACCAGAAAGCGGGTCGACAGAGTTGTCCACCAAGTCGATACTGAGCCTGTCCATAAGACCTGAGAACAAAATCAATACAAAGAAGCGATCTGAGCGTGATCATTCTAAATCGTTTTTTCTGTTATTCATTAACTTATTTCAGTTTTGGATCAACGATCAAAATTGGTTCAATTGTCTAACACACAAATCCATGGTAAACAATAGGACATGGGGGTGCCTAGGGGAATTGGTTTCAAAGGGAAACGCCTTACTGCGTAATAAAAATAAAATATTCTCTAAATAAAAAAACAATACCTTACGGCATAATAAAAATAAAATATTCTCTAATAGAAAAACAATGTCCATATGACCTAATATAATTTCATGTAAAGTAATTAGTAGTAAAAAACAATATGTGAGTAAGATGTTTAAACATTATACTTTTCAAAAATATTTATGTCAACTTGATATATATATATATAGAATATATATATATATATAAAAAATTGTAAAGAAATTATTTTAATGTTATATAGTTAAAGTTTCAATGTGAGTTATGAATAAAATATTTTAATATGAATTAGTATTGACATATATTTTAAATATATTAATAAATAAGAATAAAAACTAGTTTAATGTGTGCTCAATACCTATGTTATGTAATCTGTATAAAATTCAAAAAATACAATTTAAACAATAAAAAATTACACAGTTATTTTTACCATTCTAAAATAAGCTGCCACCAAAAAAAATTTGATCTCTCTAACTCATATGAGATCTATGCTGAAAAGAAATCTATGTTTAATCTTAACTTTAAATTCGAAAACATATATATTATTTCAAAATCGTAAAATATAAAAATAATTATATTTTAATTAATAGTATAAGTAAAAAAATTAAAAAAATATATTAAATATTATTTTTCCAAATTTTATAAATTCAAAAATAAACAATAATCATATAAAATTTTAATAGTAAATATTTTTCTTCCAATTTTTATTATCATTATGTAAAACTAAAATAATAATAAATAAATAAATAATATATAATATATATATAAAATTATATTATAATTTGATATTTTTTCTAAGTATTCAAATCATTAGAAACATTAAATTTTTAAATGTAATAGGAAATCATTCTAAACTAAATTACGATGTAAAATTTAACATTTTTAAAAAATTTAATTTACGATTATAAAATTATTATTAATTTAATAACAATAAAGTTTTGAACTCTTCTTAGAATGTAATATTGTGAAGTGAGTCATTTGCTTAATTTCTCATTTCTATCCATCTAAATGGTAATGTGGGGAAATGTTTGTGTGATAGGATGGCCTGAAGGCACATCCACTTCATAAATTGGAAAAAAATTAGCAAAAATTGACCATTGAAAGAATTCTCGAGTCTCGAGGAGGCATGTTACTTTAGAAATACAAGTTCATATTTTGGATTTTCATAGGTATGAGCTTCTTCCTTAATATGTGAATATCATTTGTATTTAAAGCATGTTAAGTGATATTGCTTTTATTTCTAATGTTTGGGTATTTATGTCTGCATTACAATGCAATGAGGGTGACAAGTACTATTTTTTACCTATTGGGTTTGTATCAATTATGTTTTGATTTAAAATTGTTTAGTTTTATTACGTTGATAGGCATTATATAGTGAGGTTTTTCCTCACAACACTATTGAAGATTTGTTATCCTTAACATGTGTCCCATTACTTCTTTCTCTTAGCTAATTGACCAAGGTGAGGGACATTTGGACTGTCCTTCATGCATTTCAGCCATGTGATCAACCACATAAAAGTGAACATATGGTCCACCTCGACATTGGTGCACGTTTCTCACATGGGGTTTGATTTGAACGGTTTAGATTTTCTTTGTTTGATTTTATGTCAATTCAAGTTTTGTGCTTCGCTTAGATGGGAGCTTTAACCCTAATCCATTTGTATTTCACGTTTTGTTGGTTGTATGTCGGTGCTCTACTTTGCAACATAAGGGTTTTGGGCCAAGACTCCCCCTACCTTGCTTAGTTTATCAATTCCTCTAATGATTAAGTCAGTCGCCATTCCTACCATGTATGATTTTGCACTTATTCAAGCAGATTGGGAGGTAATCTTCGATTGGAATTGCAATATCTTTCCTCCTTGCCATTTTATTTCTGCATTCCGTGTTTTTTTTTCTTTTTTCTTTTTCATTTTGTCTCTTGATTTTGTTTTATGCAAGTAGGGTTTTTGAGTTTGTGGTTTTCCACCAACGATGGCACTAAGGGTTATTTCTCTTGGATTATTAGGATGTTACCCCGTTCTCCCCCTACCCCATTTATTTTATCACTTACTCGGATGATTGAGCAAGTCATCATTCCTATCATGTATGATTTTACACCTGTTCGAGCAAACTAGGAGGTAATATTCGATTGGAATTGCACTATATTTCCTCCTTACCATTTTTATTTTTTTTTGTCTCTTGATTTTCTTTTATACAGTAGGGTTTATGAGGTTATGGTTCTCCACTAGCGATGGCTAAGAGGCTTATTTATCTTGGATTATTCATATATTACCTTGTTCTCCCCACACACAGAGGGTTTTCTTGCGAAAGGAACCCGAGCTCCATGCAACCAGCAAAAAGGCGAGTTCTTGGGTATATTTTTGGGTTTAATTATTGTCCTTCTTCTTGCCTTTGTTTGTTTCCCATGACTATTGTTGCCAACTAATCATTTGTAACACTTACATGGGCTATGAACATGGATTTTCAAGTTTTCACCCTGACTCTCCTTTTTCTTTAGTTAGCTATGGCATGAGGTTGTTGAATTTACTTCCCATGCATGTATACATTCTTTACCCTATCTTCTTTATGTTTGTATTTTGGTTTGTATTTCACTTTAATCTCTACGCTATGCAAGATAAAAGGTTTGCATTTTTGGGTTTCCACTATTTCTTTTGATATTTGACAAAGGCCTTCGACCTTAGCCCATAATCGAGGCCTTTAACCAACATTATCATAGAAGCTTACATTTTAAGGGTTTTACTTTGTTTCGTGACTTTAGATGTTATTTAGATATGACTTACCAACTTGGAATACCCTGTTTCATTTCAACATTTCATTTATTTGTAGAGACCCTGACCTGGTACCTTGGCTTTTATACCGCTGAGAACATATTGTTACCAAGTAAAATTCAAGGGGTTTTCCTTCTTTAAGGATTTGAAACCTGAAATTATGACTATAATATTTCTCAAATTTGTTTTTTCTTCTTTTCAATTGTGCCTTTATATGGTAACAAATCTTAATGACCCTATGGTTACCCAGGGAACACAAAACCCTTTTATTGGGAGTCATTATACAGGTAAATTATTTCCTTGATATTTTGTTGTCATTCTTAATTCGATAATCAAGGTTTATTTATTAGATTTCTTTGTCTAATCACGAACGTCTTCTTGTTTGATATTATTCACTACGCCTCTTGAATATATTATGCGCTATAAAAGTTACCAATGAATCATTTTCATCAAATTTTCAATGGTCATGCTTAAAATATAACTCAACATACTTGAAATGGCCATCAATAAAATGGAATCAATAAATATCATGCACATCCATGGAACATTAAATTACTAGTTATTTATCAGCATATTACAGACAATAGTTCAACCTTAAGATTCTCTTTAACAACAAAAGCCAATAGTGGTACGTATGGTCTGAACTAAAAAGAGGAATAATGAAATACAACCCACTTTCAAAACAAAAACAAAAAATTACATTCTTAATTGATCCAGAATCTCTAATTTACCGAAATTCACCAAGATCTTTTTTTCGGTTGATGTTAGTAGAATTGCATGAAAGAGTATGTAAAAGCCATGTATGCAAACACTTAAAGAAGAAGCAACATAAAGGCAATCATAAGACAATGCACACAAAATTTTGATAATAAAGTTCATCCATGTTGATTTTTGTAGCATCGTATGTCCTCTTGCTCGAGATTTTGCAGAGAGGATATGACACATGCATTCTCCAATACCCAGAAATCGTTTGGGAAAATTCCACCTAGATATGGTTTAATTAAAACAATTAACTTTTTTTAAATGGTTCCCTAAGTCTAAACTTAGGAAATTTGGTTAATTAAAGAGTATTAATTAAATCATGTTTGAATCTTCTAGAAGAAGATAAGGATCAACTCCTAGTTAATCTTAGTCATTGATTATGTTTTAATCTTGGCCGTTGGAGCTCCAACGAGAGATTATGTGAAGGAACTTGATGGGCACTTGGAGATCACATCAATTGAGAGAGATCAAAGATCAAATTTCTCAAGAGTAGCAACGTTGAGTTGTCGAAGTAAGATCGAGTGATCTTCTTGCAGTGAGGGACAGGGATAGTAGTTCGAAGGAGAGTTTTCTGGATCCGAAGAGTGCAAGGTAGAGAAGGCATAGAGCAGTGCAATGAGCTAGCGCAGTGCCATGCAGAGGCAACACGAAGCTTCAAAGGGAGTTTGAAATTCAGCTGGGAGAGTCGAGATCTAGTGCTAGAAGCCAGGGTGTGAAATCGGAGGGCCAAAGGGTTGAATTTCCAGACAATAGAAGATCAGAAGAGGATGTGACACGGAGCCCAACAAGTGTGACACAAAGCTATGTGGATTGACGTAGAAGCTACGCAGAGGCAGCATGGGGCCAACCACTCTGTCCCTGATCAGTGTGGGATCTCCCAAATCAGTGTGAGATTTTTCTCACTAACTCTTTGCCATTTTTTCTCTATATCAGGTAGCCAGTTTGGGCATCCAATAATTTGTACTCAGAAACTATTGCATAATAATAAAACCCTCACTTGTTGCACTGATTTTCCCACATTGGGTTTTCCCGGGGACATTGTCCAAAAATAACTATGTAGATGTGTGTGTGTTTATTTCTCTCATGTGTTGTATTTAGTTTTCGCAACATTTATTTTGTGTAAGTTACAGTGTATGTATTTCGATATTTGTTGTAGAAAATTGCAAAGTAACTAACAAATAGGAGAACTATGATCAATTTGTTGCAGTAGGAATCGGGTAACTAGTTTTTTCACATGGTATCAGAGCACAGATCATAGCAAGAGAGCTCAGAGCAGAAAGGAAAAAAGGAGATTTGATATCATGCCTTGGCAGCAGTTCAAAATCCCAAAGGCAGCGTAGTCCTTAGGTCAAGGAGGTCGAAGTTTTGAGTGAGTCAATAAAGAAATTCGATTCTCCACATCGAAGCTTTCCATAGGCAGAAGGGAGCAACGTAGTTTCCTTGCAGAGCAGATCTTCAACTGGGACGCATTTATTTTGCAGCAGTTGTTGGCAGAATAGCGTTAGAAGGAGAGAATAGCACATATTGAGGGAATTTCTTCCTCATAGGACTTCTAGCCAAGAAGTTCGAATTTTCCAATTAGAATAATAATAGTTGTGAGCGGGATTTCTCACTCCAAAAGGGAGTGTGAATAGCTGGGAAACAACTGCACAGAGGAGAAGAGGGAGCAATTCGACTTTTTTCAAGAGAGATGGCATCAACTGGGTTGAGAGATTAAGATCGGTTGGACGAAGCCTCCAACTATGTTATCTGGAAGGCTAGGATCTCTTGCCTTCTAGATGAGCATGATCTCAAAACTTATGTCGATAATGTGTTAGTTGTACTTGCAGATGTAGATCCACTCAAGAAGAACAAGGATAAGATGGCAAAGACTAAGAGGATCATTCACGACAGGGTTAGAGATCATGTAATATCCCATCTGGCCAGCAAGGATACTACCCGGCGGATGTGGGAAGCCTTAGCTACACTATACGAAGGATCTTCCGAGCAGCGGAAGATGTCCTTAGAGGAGAAGTTGAGATGCACGAGGATGCAGAAAGGGGAGTGTGTAGACCCCACCCTTACGAGGCTTCAGGATGTTCAGGACCAGCTGGCTTCAGTTGGGTTAGCGCCCCAGCCCTCAGAGTTTATACGATTAGCACTGAATAGCCTTTCTGAAGATTGACAAGTTTTCATCCAAAGTATCATGGGAAAAAAAAACTACTAGATTGGGAATGTGTGTGGGTTGTTCTACAGAGGAGGAAATGAGGTGTGATCTTGTTAAGGCCACCATCAGTGGTAGTAGCAGCAGTGGGATGAAGCGGGTGAATGAAGAGGAGGATGTGGCCCTTGCATCAAAGGGAAAGCGTACACGAAAGAAGGATATTTCGAAGATCAAGTGCTTCAGGTGTGGCGAGTTGGGCCACTATAGCACTTAGTGTCCTCTCAAAAAGAAGGAAAAGGAGGAGAAGTAGGATCAACAAGTTGCATCCGTAGAGATCGACAGGTTGTCCTCCAGACTAGAGGAAGAGTTTTCCATGATTGCGGAGATGACTCCTGGAATGAGGTGGGGTGATTTGGAGTTGTAGCCCCAGAGAGCTACAGGATGGGAAAGATCCTTGAGGAGTCCACCTCTTGGATCAAGACCTTGCTACGTGAGCCCATAGTCAGTAGTAGCAAGATGGACTAGTGGTAGTTGGTGCATTCAGGGGCCAGAGTGATATATGAAGTAGCTAGCAGCGGTCTGAGACAGAGTAGCGCAGAGTAGAGTTGGTAGCAGTGCAGTTGGCTCAGTGCAGAGTCAGAAGCAGGGTAGAGGCTTCAGTGACAGTGCAGAGGCTAGTAGCAGTCAGAACTTGGAAGACCGATGCATCATACTAAACACAGTTGGTTCAGTATTTTGGATGCTTTTTCGTCGCAGATGTTCCAATTACACCAGCAACAGATGGAGAGAGGGTTGCAGTGCAGATACAGTAGTTGACAGCAATTCAAGAGGGTCAGTAGCAACACAGATGCAACTCACACCATAGTTGCACAGTAGTTGGTGGGCGGTAGAGCCAGACATCAGCAATGCAGTAGGATATGGTGCAGAGACAGAATGATGCTTCAGCAAGTTGCAACACTAAAGCACATTCCTCGCTAAGAGGGAGTGTTGATTTATGTAGCATTGGATGTGCCCTTGCCTCGAGATTTTGCAGAGAGGTTAAGATACATGCATTCTCTAATACCCAGAACTCGTTTGGGAAAAATCCACCTAGAGATGGTTTATTTAAAATAAGTAACTTTTTTAAATGGTTCCCTAAGTCTAAACTTAGGAAATCTAGTTAATTAAAGCGTATTAATTAAATCATGTGTGAATCTTCTAGAAGAAGACGAGGATCAACTCCTAGTTAATCTTAGTCGTTGATTATGTTTTAATCTTGGTCATTGGTGCTCCAATGAGAGATTATAAGAAGGAGCTTGATGGGAACTTCGAGATCACATCGATTGAGAGAGATCAAAGATCGAATTTCTCAAGAGTAGCACCATTGAGTTGTCGGAGTAAGATCAAGTGATCTTCTTGCAGTGAGGGGTAGAGATAGTAGTATGGAGGAGAGTTTTCCAGATCCGAAGAGTGCAAGGTAGAGAAGGAATAGAGCAGTTCAATGAGGTAGCGCAGTGCCATGCAGAGCTTCAGAGGGAGTTTGAAATTCAGCTAGGAGAGTCGAGATCTAGTGCCAAAAGTCGGGATGTGAGACCGAAGGGTCAGAGGATCGAATTTCCAGATAGCGGGAGATCAGAAGAGGAGGTGACGCAAAGCCCAACAAGTGTAACGCAAAGATATGTAGGATTGACACATAAGTTGCGCAGAGGCAATGTGGGGCCAACCAGCGTATCCCTGATTAGTGTCAGATCTCCCGAATTAGTGTGAGATTTTTCTCACTAACTCTTTATCAATTTTTCTCTGTATCAGATAGCCAGTTTGGGCATCCAACGATTTGTACTCAGAAACTACTGCAAAAGAATAAAACCCTTAGTTTTTGCATCGGTTTTCCCACATTGGGTTTTTCCAGGGACATTGTCCAAAAAGAATTGTGTAGATGTGTGTGTGTGTGTGTTTATTTATGTCTTGTGCCATATTTATTTTTTGCAGTCTTTATTTTGTGTGGGCTGCAATGTATGTATTTCGATATTTGTTGTAGAAAATTGCAAGTAATTTGTTCAAGTAATTAACAAATATGAGAACTATCATCAGTTTGCTGCAGTAGGAATCGAGTAACGATTTTTCACAATCCAATGTGGACTATGTCTCCAGGACTTGCTTCAATAGTGGGGAGGTCGTTTCATTCATCTCATAAAAAAAGGCAAGTACATGGCAAAATACATCACTATACCGCCATTCATGTGAGTGTCTCGAAATTTGATTGCTTAAATGACAACAATCACAGTGTCAGCAAGTTCATCTCATCCTCTTGACACTTTTGACTATAAACATGACCTTCTTCTGAAAGACTCATTGTTGTCTCAAACTTTGTGCCCAACAATTAATGATGAAGGCGGGTTTCTGCCATGGCCCCTAAATTTCGTTACCCAAATGAAAAAAAATGATTGCACCATTGCAATCTTTGCGAAATTCTAGTTAAAATGAGTATAAAGTCAGCCACATTCTGCCACCTACAAATATGGCCCCTCAGGGAATCTTTTAAATTTCTCACAACGTCAAAATGGAATATTCTTGCAGAATATTCTTGATCTCGAAAGACATGCCCACGCATGGTTTCACCTCAGGGTTCCATCGCTTTGGTTTCTGGCCTGTCAAGGTTCCATCTGAGCTCTGGGTTCCCTTATGCAGGGTTTTGATCTCCCTTGGCTCACAACTCCACTCCGTTGAATGAACTTTGAGGGCTTTATTACTTTGGGCCTATGCGGACTTAACAAGGTCAAGCCCCACAGCCCGTTGGCAAGTGTCACGTTTGCTGTGGTGGTGACCTGCCAATGGTCGTGGGTTCAACTCTCACATCGCCTGTTATATATATCAGAGAAATAATTTTTGTTTATAAAATCACAACCAACTATAAGAACTTGGACCATTTGCCCGCTAGTAGTTTGTTGTATAAAATACTATATTTGTATTCAATATTGTTTTGATATGGTTTAAAAATAAACTTTTCGGTTATCACTTGGACCATAATCGTTGCATATATAAGTGAGCCATTTGTATCAATTGCGGCCTCTGTCGTTTGCAATGTGCTGCCAATATCAAACCATTACCACCTGGTGTTCAACTTTTTGACTACCGGGTTTGAACTTTGCATAACAATCGTTTTGCAACTGGTGAACTAGCTGCGCATCGCCAATTTGATTCCATCCTGTCAGTTATAACCATTTAAAAAATAAAGTCGTTATTTAAAACAACATATGTGATCATTGTCGATAAGATTGGATTTCGCCCGTTCACAACCAAACCGTCGAACCATGCTGGTTTGGTAAACAACTGGTTAGTTTAACCGAAATTGTGTCAATCGCCTATTGTCTAAATTATCGGTTAATGCCACACAAAATTACCAAATTTAATATATTTTGTTTAACACATGACTCCATGTATGGTTATGGTTTAAAACTGTCGTATGCACTAACCATTGCTCAATTTTGATGTTTAAAACAAGTTATCTCGTAAAAATGCCATTCGTTGATGCGTTGAAACCGCCCAAAAATTGCCAAATCTTGGTTGGTCGAGGCGTATTCGACCTCTCCTAGGGTGCCACATGGTGCCATATGATTGGGCCATGTGGCCCCCTTTTATTAGGCCATTTATCTGCCACGATATTTGGCAGGGTGTCATTAGATTTGGTGGTGTCGCTAACTTTAGCAGTGTTGCTAATTTTATCTGGCAGTCCACCAATTTTAGCTAAAGTCACCAAATTTAGTTGGAATGCCAAAGTTATCGAAGTTCCAAATTTATCTAGTTGCCTTCTAAACCTTGTCCTTTAGCCAACTTTGACTGGAAATAACTTCCACATACAGAGTCAGATTGAGGCATTGTCTACGCCATTAGAATCAGGACGATGAGCTCTTCGATTTGGTCCTAATTTCACAACATTCCAAGGACTTTTATTTTTGGGCTATTAGGGATCCACTTGGATAATTCCTCCCCATTAAGGGGCTTTTGGTCCTCCAATAGCATAAATAGTACTACAATCTTCATTTGCATAACAAATGTCTGTAAAAGGCCACACTTTCTGCTCCTTCACTTTTGTACTTCGAAGCATGAAATGATGAAATTGATTCATGTATCCATACACAAATATATAACTATGAATACATGTCTAATTTTGCAAGATCTCAAACAAGACCTTACTTTCCAAGAGTTTATAACACACTCATGGTCAAATTTACAATAGAAACCATACCCTTTGCTATCAACTAAAAGGCCAAAATATCACTATGTTGCATATACAAGTGATGTTATACATTCATCACTTTTACAAGCTTTAAAAATCAACATGTGATTTACAATGGTGGCCATGCCAAACTACTTAGAAAAGCTACCATTTTCTTACCTAGCCAGGTTAATGGGCTTCCTTTTCAGAGTTGGCTTCCTTGTTGAACTACTTCATCGGTTGGTTCCTTCACAGATGTCTTCATATGCTCCTTGTCCTTCTTTGGGCATAACTCTTGATGGAGCTTCCAACATGTGGATCTAAGATGTCCACCCTTATTGCAATGGTTGTAATGGTTTCTCTCCTCCAATCTTTCTTGACCTTCTTTCTCCCCTGATGTGGATAGGGATCATTATATTGTGACTCCTTCCTAGTCGACATAACCTTCCTTGAATGGTCATCTTGTTAAAAAACCAGAAAGTCAGAAATATTTTCTTATGTTGATAATTACTTGTGATATTATTGTAGTTTTATTATCTTCTCTTTATGTTCTTTTATTGTAGTTTCATCAAGCAATCATCAAATCAAAACATGATCAACGATACTAGATGTAGGCACACAACCAGGGCTAAAACCCCTCTCTAGGGGAAAACCCAATCAAACTCTTCCACTAGTAAATAAAATTGAGATAGACCAAGACCTTAGACCCAAAAGACCTTCCTCCTCCAGCAAGTCAACTTTTCAAGACGATTCAACAAACTCTAGTAGTCTCTTCTTGTCCAACAACTTCAGCCCAACAATAATCTATAATTTGGACCCCCAGCTACTTCAGAATTTCGGCCCAGCTATAGTACTATAATTTAGGCCCTTCCAACAACCCAAAAACTTCGCACGTGTGAGACAAGGAGAGAGAAGAGTCGACTTCTTATGTTTAACAAAGACTTCCTTCTCTTTCTCTAGGGTTTCCTTCCTCGTCCTTGAATTTCACACCCTTTTTTAGCCTCCAACAACTTTAGATTGAACTTGTTGTAGATGTGTTCGAAATGAGTCGATTTGTTGCCCTTTTATAGTGGTTATGTGAGGTTGAATTCCCTTGATTAGGCCAACATGTCCTTCTTTGAGGCCAACTTGGTGGAGGAAGCCTAAATGACCTATTTTACATAATAAAAAAATCTCTTTCTTGATTGACAAAGCCCAATAAGGGTCTTTTACATTATGACATGGACAAGGACACTTGACATAAACCCTAGAAACCTACAATGGAGACTTTGACCTAAGAACCACTAACCCAAGCATGAAACCCATGCTTTAGTAAGTCAATTTATTTTATAATAAAATTGATTTGTCTTTCTTTTGACAAATACATTACATCATGACTCAAATACAATTACGGAGACTGATACTAGTTACATTTTTCAACACTCCCTCTTAACTAGGGAGGTATTCATAATTACATATATGCATAGGTAGATGGAATATCTCAGAGTGATATAGTCTATGAAGAGTCACAACACACATAATGCTACATATTAGATACTTGACCAGGGTACTCTAATTGGGTGGGACTAAGGTGTACTCAAGCTTTAGCCACTTTAGGTACCATTAGGCTTTTAAGCTCTAACACTAACCCAGGGATCTAGGTGTCTATCCAATGTCGGAGATCCATGATCAACGCCACCCTCCCTACTTCGGGATATAGACATCAACACATAGGCCTACCAGATGTCCTCCCAAGCATCTTGTTGCAACAATATGCTTCATCTCTCCTTATCAACTAAATCGGATATATATTCACTACTCCAAGCATGCTTCAAACATTTAATCTTTTTACTTAGATATCTTGCACAATCACAACCCCAAACAGTAATAAACCTTCAAATAATATATATATATATATATATATTTATATATTATATATATATATCTTATATAATATATATATATAAACATAAACCTTTGGGGTCCTTGATCATTTTGATGCTACTTATATCAGCATCAGGTTATCCATATACAACTTGTCAGAAGCTTTCTGTTGAAATATGCAACTAGGTTCGGTCTTCATAATGGCATATGTAATCATGATTTTATGTATTTAATGAAAAGAGAAAAATAAATTTATTATTTGTGTTCTTGAGCCATGGGTTTCATGCTCAAGGGAAATTTATTTTTAGGTCAAGCACCCATTGGGTGCTTCTAGGTTTGTCATAAAGTCAATTGAGCCATTGTCATGTATTGAAGATCCATTTTGGCATGTTACATATTGTAAAAAAAAAATATTGAATCAAAATAGAGTCAAGGGACCCTCCAAGACCGCGTCATGGCACAAAGATCAATTTGACCTACATGAAGGGATAAGTCGGCCTCAAGATAGCAATTCATACCCCTCACAAGCCTGTAAATAAGAAGGAATTCAACCTCATTTGGACACTCACTCAAGCAAGTTCAATCTCCTCATAAGAAGCTAGAAAAGGACGAAGAAGAAGAACAAGAAGATCAAGATCGAAGTTTTTGGGCCTCTCTCTCTCTCTTTCGTTAGGGTTTCTACAATTTATGGGCTAAATGAATTATGAAGCTGCATTGAAGTTGTGAAGCTGCAAGATCGAATTTTTGAGGCTGCAAGGTTGAAATTGTGAAGTTGCAAGATCGAAGTTGTGCAGTTGCCTCTAGATCGAAGTTGTGAAGCTACTAGGTCAACATTGTTGAAGTTGCATCAAGGTCAAAGCTGCTAGGTCAAAGTTGTTGAAGCTGCTAGGTTGAAGTTGCAGAAATTTGTTGTTGTGACCAAAGTTGATGGAGAAGTTTCCGGAAGGTTGAAGTTTGTTGCTAGAAGTTGTGTAAGGAAAGATCATCAAGAATTAAAGATGACTTGGTCTTGGAGTGTCTTGTTCAAGGGTCATAGGTCTTGGAATTTTTTAATTGAATTTCTTTAAGAAGAGAAGGATTCTAGTGGGTTTTCCTCTCAGCTAGAGAGGTTTTGGCCCTGAGTGATCGCCAATATCTTGTGTCATATTGTCTCATTGTTCTTTATGATTTGGTAGTTTTTTTTATGATAGAGAACACTAATAATAATGAAGGAAAGAAGAAGTTAATCAAGTAAAGTAAAAATACATCACAAGCAGTTATCAAAGCAAGAGAAATCACCTACACTTGTTGCCCCCTAGATTTCTCAACATGGTATCAAAGCCAAGGTGACTACATCAAGGAAGGTCAACTCGAAGAAGGATACTCTAGGGCTGAAGTATAAAGAGATAATCTTAGAAACATCAAGAGCATCAATCATCATGAAGGACTAAACCTCTCATCATATTAAAAAGGAATAATTAAGAGCATCAAAGAAGATCTCAAAACCCTAGCTCATCCAAAGAAGGGTTCCACACTTGAAGCATTCTTGGGAAACTCACACATTCTACAATCATTATCATGAGGAAGGAAGAGCGAAGCACTTTTGGGTCCATTTTTCTGGGCTATATTCTCCACATGTGCAAACTATTAACACATCCTTCTGCAACAACAAGTATCAAATTGCAGCCACCATCAAGGATCAAGTTTTGTGCTAAGAAAGGTCTCCTTTGCAAGCCGAAATAACAAGAAAAAGAAGTCAAGTCAAGAAAAGTAGAAAGGAGGCAATTTTGTCCAATCTTTAGCCACACGTGTAAACTAGGATTATTGCAGAAAAGGCCGAAATTACAGAACTGCTACATCAAGACGAAATTATTAAGAAGGGTCGAAATTTGAGGTTGTGAAACAAGTTTAACTAGCATTGTCTTTAAGGAAGAAAATATGGAAAAAGAATTGTCATCATCATCAAGGAATCAATGTGATATCCTTTTGAGCCAAGGATCACTTTTGAAGAAAGACATCTTCACCAAGAATACATCTTCTATTATCTACATCATCATCAAAATCAAGAAGGCGTCAAGTTTAAGATTTCATCATTTAGGGGTATCTTCAGTTGACAAGTAAGTATTTTTATATTGGTATTTGAATATGTCAAAATGATTTCATATTGCAAGGAGAGTAACAAATTGGCGGGGTTGTCAAACTTTCTTGCATGGAAGAAGAGGATAGATTTGATCCTCATATAAAATGAAGTCATTGGTCATTGTTATCACCCCAAGAAACTCTCCTAGGTTGTAAACCAGAGATGCTCGGGAACATTACAAACTCAACAAAAATGTTGGAAATATGGTGGATGAATGAAAAGAAATGTTGCATATTCAAGCCAGATAACCACTTCTACTATGTTTGACCCCAGACATGGGTGAACACCCCCAAACTACAAGGCTTTTAACCACCAATTACTCATAGTTTTAAAGAAAATGTGATGATGGAGAAGACTGACCACACCAGTAGATGCACAGGACCCTATGATGGCCAGCTGCAACCAGTTTAAAGGTTTGTAAAACTATTTCCTAATGCATAGATAGGATGACAGCTTTCTGGCATTAAAACAACAGAAACCTGCATACAAATTCAATGATGCATGCTAAATCCTAGCACAGAGGCGGGATGACAACCCCTCTAATGCTAAACATTGACAGCACATGAATAAATGAAAAACAGGCATAGCCTGGAACAAGAAGAAGTGGAAAGTGAGCAATTAACAGCAAAATAAGCTTGCATTAGCTGAAAATGAAGACCAGACGCTGCAGGTATCACAATAGTTACAGTCTCCAGAAGTTGAAGCTTACAACAAAATAACATTCATCAACCTCTTACATTATGAGTTCTGGTATATATATAGAGGTTGATTACAAAATATCTACTGCCCTATGCATGGAGGGGTCATAAACAGAACACTAAGCACATTAACTATTTGATAAAAATCTCTACTACAATCTGCTGCTTTTAATGAACAAAAATGGTCTTCTGCATGCTCTGTTGTACTTCTTGAACAGGTGGAGTGTCCTTTGGATGAAGTTCCATGACTGATAAATGAACTCAACTGCTCGAGGCATGTCCTTCTCATCCTTCAACCATAATGCTCTTGAATTCGTTGGTTGAAGAGTAACTGCACATGGTACTGGTAGCTGGTCACCTTCTTCCTTCGGTATTTAAAATGGCTGAGGACGTGAATAGATAGAGAAAGCAAATTGGTCGTTGGATTGTAGAAATGGACGGCGGGGATAGAGCTACAGGAGGTATTGGGAAAAACTTGAATGTACAGACGTGGATCATTGGATCAAGGTCGGGCAGATCTGACGGTCATCGGAGGTTGAGAAGGTGCGAACGTTAATGGGCGGGGAAAAGGTACAAAGGTCGGTAAATTGTATTCCCACACCGCTTTTTGGAGGTAGGCGAAATTCGTACATAGGGGAGTGATGCAATGAATGAGAGACGTGTGGTAGATGTGATGGGCGGCAAACCGCTTTCCCCGCGGTTTAAAGTATGGGCATATCTTGGTGGTAGGGGAAGCGTATATCGTTGGATTAGGATGATGATTGATCGAACAGCGAGGCTTGGCGCACATGTTTTGGGCAGCGGATGTGATAAGAAAAGCAATGGGTCAAGGGTTGTGCAAAGGCGCTCGGCTACATGACTTTAAAGTTTAGTGCCTAGGGGTTATGTTAAAACAAGGCTTTATGCTGGGGGTTTGGAGGAAAATGAATATGGTGGGAAGGTAAGGACTTGTGTAAGGTGAACGGCCAGAGATCCCATTTGAGCACACGCAGCCTGTTCATGACTTCCTTAGATCTCCAAGCGCTGGATTATAGCAGAGCTAACACTGGCTCATTCTGGGGATGAGATCCTCCCTGTGAAGTCTCAAGAACCGCAGACCAATGCCTTCATACAAAACAAGCTTAAAAACATTGCCTGGTATTCCATTGGGCATGAGTCTAATTAAGTCTACGTCAAAACCTATAAAAGAAAATGCTTACAATCATTAAAGCTCGAAAACCTTAAACAACATAAATATTCAAAAACTGGCCATTGCAGGACCATCAAAACTACTCTTTGCCTCTCATCTCGTTCATCATAGATCTTCAAAATTGCATTGATTTGATCATCTACCTCAAACAGTTTAGGATATTTGACCTTGCCAGGTAGAGATGATCCAAACTGCATCCCTTGTATGTATGCTCTCCTCCTTGGATGTTCTTCATGGGATATTTTGTACACCGTCTAAATAACCATGGTTGTTGTGTACTTCTCCGTGTCATTTGTGGTTTGCACAACTAATATGAATGGTGAACCAAGTTTTCTTGTGCGGGGGACACAGAGACATCATCTTCTCCTTCATTTTTCTTATAGCAGTCCACATCCAAGGAGGAGTCCCAAAACTGTGTACCCTCTTCCTCTGTGATCTGACAAACTGCCCCTTCAAGCTGTGCGGAGGCCAACTGGAAAGGCTTCAGAATATCAAGACTGAGGTGATCAGTATCAGCCATGGGAATGGAGCTATGACCTGCCTCAGTACTTGGGGAGCAATTATGAGGGGTTTTCTTTTGAGCAGGCAGAGAAACATAAGATGATGGGGAGCTTTCTTCTCCCTTTTTTATCATTGGGCTGGGGACAAAAGCAGGTTGGCTAATTTTCAGATCTGCATAGTCATTAGAAGATGGGCTAGCTTTAGGCTCTTCAAGGATGGTGAGGTCTACTGCTGTTAAGCTTGTTGTTCTGCAGGTATAACATACTCACGAGCAGTGCCTCTGGATAGTGACTTTTCGAAGGCAGCTCGGGTTAAGAAAGGGGCAGTGCCCTCGTCTTCGAAACCATGGACCTCATCCTCTTCTTCAAAATGCTCTTCCTCCATGACTATATTCTGAAAAATGGGCTTCACCCTTTTGTCTTCATTTGCCTCTTTGTTTCTTTGTGAAATCTGCAACTACTCCAACTCTATATGCTGCCCAACTCTTATCTTGGATACTTCAAAGGCCAATAGCTCTATCATCCTGGCCATTTCATCGATCTTATGATCTGAGGATGATGAGAGCCCATCCCTCTGAAACTTCCCAAACTTGGCACACTCATAGAGCAGATCTTCCTTATCCCCCCAGTGCTTTAAAAATACATCATCCAGGGCCTCAATGTCTGCTATGGACCTAGGGCTAATTCATTGAACCATTTTCTAGCTTCTCCCTCTAGGCTTTGGACAAAAAACCTCATCCATACATCCTCTTCATAGATATCCAGGTTATCAGCATAGCTATAAAAAAAATTCGAGGTGCTCTTCAGCTGTTACTCCATTTGTACCAGTAAACTTAGGCATATTTTTCTGATAATCTCCTGCAGGCATGGCATTTAGAGGAATAGGCAAGACCAGAGGTCCATACCTGGCATCAACTATTCTTTCTATCTTTGTAAGAGCTTGCTGACCTGCCATGACTGAGGTATATGAAAGCATACTGGTAGGCTGAGTGGAATGAATCAATGAAAAAATGACAGAAACAGAGGAATATGATGGACAACATGGATGCTTCTTTCAACTGAGGTCCGAAAGGGAAATGAATGAAAAAGGAGCTTTATGAATCTCTGAAGGTGACCTTACACTAGCAGAGATACATAAGATTTCTTGGGCTTACCTGATCTTGATGCTCCTTTTAGCAAAGTTTTCTTCTGCTTAACGATCTTCTCAGGACCAGGCACTGGCCAGCTAGTGATTTCTGAAGATTTCTCCGAACATGCCTCACGAACTGAGCCATAACTTCAATGTGGAGTCACCAGATAGATGATTACAACCAGAAATGTCCCCAGAGTTTGTCTATCATCAAAATCTGGAACTGTGTCGTTTCCCGAGGAAGTTGAGCTTCAACCTCCTCTCCCCGACAACGGCGCCAATTAATGTTATCACCCCAAGAAACTCTCCTAGGTTGTAAATCAGAGATGCTCAGGAACATTACAAACTCAACAAAAATGTTGGAAATATGATGGATGAATGAAAGAAATGTTGCATATTCAAGCCAAATAAGCACTTCTACTATGCTTGACCCTAGACATGGGTGAACACCCCTAGACTACAAGGCTTTTAACCACCAATTACTCACAGTTTTAAAGAAAATGTGATGATGGAGAAGACTGACCACACCAGCAGATGCACAAGACCTTGTGATGGCCGACTGCAACCAGTTTAAAGGTCTGTAAAACTATTTCCTAATGCACAGACAGGATGACAACTTTCTGGCATTAAAACAACAGAAACCTGCATACAAATCCAATGATGCATGCTAAATCCTAGCACAGAGGCGGGATGACAACCCCTCTAATGCTAAACATTGACAGCACATGAATAAATGAAAAATAGGCACAACCTGGAACAAGAAGAAGAAGTGGAAAGTGAGGAATTAATAGCAAAAGAAGCTTGCATTAGCTGAAAATGAAGACCAGACACTGCAGGTATCACAGTAGTTACAGTCTCCAGAAGTTGAAGCTTACAACAAAATAACATTCATCAACCTCTTACATTCTGAGTTCTGGTATATATATAGAGGTTGATTACAAAATATCTATTGCCCTATATGTGGAGGGGTAATAAACAGAACACCAACCACATTAACTATTTGATAAAAATCTCTGCTACAATCTGTTGCTTTTAATGAACAAAATTGGTCTTCTGCATGCTCTGTTGTACTTCTTGAACAGGTGGAGTGTCCTTTGGATGAAGTTCCATGACTGATAAATGAACTCAATTGCTCGAGGCATGTCCTTCTCGTCCTTGAACCATAATGCTCTTGAATTCGGTTGTTGAAGAGTAACTGCACAAGATACTGGTAGCTGGCCACCTTCTTCCTTCGGGATTTAAAATGGTTGAGGATGTGAATAGATAGAGAAAGCAAATCGGCCATAGGATCGTAGAAATGGACGGCGGGGATAGAGCTACAGGAGGTATCGGGAAAAACTTGAATGTATAGACGTGGATCATTGGATCAAGGTCGGGCAGATCCGACGGTCATCGGAGGTTGAGAAGGTGCGAATGTTAACGGGTGGGGAAAAGGCACAAAGGTCGATAAATTGTATTCTCGCACCGCTTTTTGGAGATAGGTGGAATTCGTACATAGGGGAGCGATGCAATGAGTGAGAGACATGTGGCAGACGTGATGGGTGGCAAACCGCTTTCCCCGCGGTTTAAAGTACGGGCATATCTTGGCGGTAGGGGAAGCGTATATCGTTGGATTAGGATGACGATTGATCAGACGACAAGGCTTGGCGCACATGTTTTGTGCGGCTGACGCGACAAGAAAAGCAATGGGTCAAGGGTTGTGCAAAGGCGCTCGGCTACATGAATTTAAAGTTTAGCGCTTAGGGGCTATGTTAAAACAAGGCTTTATGCTAGGGGTTTGGAGGAAAATGAATATGGTGGGAAGGTAAGGACTTGCGTAAGGTGAACGGCCAGAGATCCCATTTGAGCACACATGGCCTATTCATGACTGCCTTAGATCTTCGAACGCTGGATTATAGCAGAGCTAACAGTCATGTTAAGGGTTTAATTGTTGAACCGTTGAAAGAATAAGCTCAAGCTCTACAAGATTAATATATCAAAAGAAAGAGGAATAATATCGTACTTTATGAGGGTGTCTGAAATAAGAGATCGACTCCAAGAGTTGAGAGAAATAATGTCTGACAAGGAAATGACTACCTTAGTGCTCAATCCACTATTAGAGGAACGGGGAAACTTCACATCAAGCATATATGAGAAGCAGGAAGCTGATCCATTCAATTAATTATGGTGATTCTGTAAAATCGAAGAAACTAGGATGAAGGCAAAAATTGATGTAGGATGAAGCGAGCAAGATCAAGCATTTGTTTCCATGGCTAGAAGAAAAGGGAAGTTTGGGGAGCTTGATCCTCAGATTAAGAAAAAGAACATGTTGAAGGTTCAATGCTATGGTTGTCATGAATATTGTCACTGCAATAAAGATTTCCCAAAGCTCAAGAAGGACAACGACAAAGGAAGAAGGGAAGAAGCCCATGTCACTGAAGAATTGGAAGAAGTTGAAAATAAGAAATCCAAGAAGGAGGAAGTAAAATATCTCTACTATAATTGAGATAGTCTTCCTCACCTAATTATTTTCAACTTTATGGTTCAAGTTTTATGTTGTAAAATATACCTATCATGGTAGGAATCATTAGAAGCATGATAGGATGCATCATGTTAGGAGATGGCATCATAGAAGCATACGATTGAAAGCAAGAGATTGTGACATCATCATAAAGAAGCATGAAAGATAATTGAAATAGAAGTTTATGGTTGTCATATATAGAAGCATGTAGCTCTTGGTAACCTCATTAGAAGCATAAGTAGTGGTTATGGGAAAAATAAATTCATCTAGTATAGAGCTCATCATACATCATCCAAAAAGGATCATTTGTAGGATGAGGATGATCAAGATCCTCCGTTGGAATCTTCATCAGAAGGCTCACCTACTGGAAGAAGCAAGCGCCTCACCGAGAATTCCACCTTGTATGGGGTTCATGGAATTGTATGAATTTACAGGGTAAGTTCCTCAGACAGAACACCGAAGGACACCGCTCATAAATAGATCACAGATCAATACACCAGTATTTTTGACGTGGTTAAAACCCTCAAAGAGGGAAACAGTCCACGGCCTGAGCCAACGTGGCCACTTCAGGCAATTTATTAATAAAAGAATGAAATTTTACATAAGCTTC
>APFE031134438.1:0-12038 GCA_000404065.3 Pinus taeda
TTGCTCTCCTTCTCCCAATCTGCTCATGAAAGAATTAATGATCTTTTCCTCCTTTTCCTCCTTTAATATAACTCCAAGTGACTTTTGGGTGATCCAAGTGACTTTTGGGTGATCTCTAAATCCAATGGCTGAAATAGATTTAGATCAATGGCTGGGATTAAATGCACATTTAAATCTCACTTTCTATTTTTTAATTCACCCCACTTTAATAAAGACCCACTTAGTCATTTATTTCCAAAGTCACTTTTCCTTTCTAATTTTTCATTGACTTTATAAAAGGCACTTTAAAATTAGACTTAGTAACTTTATCACTTAAAGTCACTTTTAAATTAGATTTTAACTTTATAAAAATTATAAAGTCACTTTAGGAGAAAAATTAAAATCTTTTGGACACTTTTCCCTAGGCCAAAGATCAAAGCCTAAGGGAACCACCTGTCCTCTGGTACCAAATTTCAATAAAAAAGCTTCTTCTGAGAGCCCATAGAAGTTGGCTTAAGCTCCTAGCGGACTTGTGCCAGCTGACCAAGTGACAGCTACGGCAAGAGCTAGTACTTGTGCATACAGCACCGTCGCTTCCAAGTTTGTTACGAACTACCGGGTTGATAAAATTAAAGAAGGGAGTTCAAGGAGTTGTAGCATTGTTGCTACAATACCGGGGCTCACCAACTGGTCTTGTTGCCATGTTAATGTTTAGCATCTGCATTTATTAGCAAGTAAATTGGCTCTTTCTCAAATGCTTCCCCAGTACTGTTTTTCGTGGCCTTTCCTGAAGCAACTCTCTTTGGTTCCATGGCGCAACGACTGCTAGAGAGGAGCTCTTCACAAGTGTGGTACCTGTGGGACAGAACAAACACTCATGGCAAGCAAACATTAGCTATTACAAATCTAACTTCACAGCATGATCAAGCAGCAACTAGGGCATATAATGAGAGGAATTGCGCAGTTTTGACTGCCAGGGGTGATTGTTTGACTACGGGGACTACAAAGCCCTAACAATTAGTGTGGAAACTTGATGACCAGAATTGCGCAATGCATTGTTCAGTCTGGGACAGGGCCTGGGAAAGATTGTGCATTTTGCAGTCTCAAAAACCAAGTTGGGAGACTAGCTCCTGGAACTATGCAGTGTGTAGTTGGAGCCATCCTAGGACAATCTCTACGCAATTCTAGAAGCCAAGGTAGAGGCCTTGATCTGCCAGATTGCGCAATGCATGCAAGTGAATGTGAGATCCGAGCAGGGGGAGCCCAGATCTGTCCATGGGGAGTGTGAAAACAAGCAGATTTGAAGGATGAGTGAAGATCAAACTAAGTGTATATGTATGCATGTAAAACAAGTGCAACTATGGATCAAACTGAAGGAAAACAAAGCATGTGAAGGGAGTGAAATGGTCATTCAATAAAATGAGTGAAACAAAATTCTCATAAGCTAAACAAAAAAAAGCGTCAAAAAAGAAGAAGGAAAAGGCGATAAAATTAAAACTCACCATGAATCTTAATAAACTTAGCTTTAGATCGAAGAGCTCATCATTCTGATTCTAATGATGTGAACAACACTCAAACCCGAGCTCGTATACAGAAGTTAGAGCCAGTCAAAGTTCAGGTTTGACTTGCTCACATGGCAGGATTGGATCAGCAAATGAGGAGGTGCCAAGTGGAAACCCTCCATTGACGCCCGCATGTCGCAAATCAAATTGCATGCAAGTCGGCATTAAAAATCAGTCCCCGATCAGGGAAGGGTGTGATGCAATAAGGATGGCGGGAAGGTTTTCAAGGATCGGTCGAAAGCGCAATGCGATGGATCGCAATGACAGATCAACGAAGGGTCGGTGTTATAGAATCAGCCCCCAACAGGTACCAGGTTGTGATGCGATGTCGTAATTGAAAATTGCAATGGTGCAAATTTCCGCATATATAAAACCCTCGGTATCCGCCGAATTGCAAAATGTGATAAGTCCTTGGATGCGAGATGTTTATTGATTCCGGTTAATACTCCCATCAGGTCCCCACATCGCAATCACACATCACCCCCATGTTCACAAGACCATAAGCTCACATAACTCCATCGATTGTGATTTGTGATAAGACAGTCTGTGCCAGTATATTATGGTTCACTGTGCGGTGAAATTTTCGCCCAGTTAGCACATTTTGGGGCTAATTTGTAGGATCATGTTGGAAATGGGGCAATTTGTGGAGCAAATAATGGGAAAACAAGGGGAAGTCATAATTTCTTCATTTTTGCAGCAAATTGGATGTAAAAAGAGCCTAGATAGCCATTTTTGGACATTCTAAACTGATTAGACCAGGTTTCAGAAGAATTTGAACATTGTAAACACATATTTTTACACTTATGATCATAATAGAGAGACTCAATCCATTGGAAGTTGGACCAAGGAGACGTAGCCCAAGAGGGGTGAACTCTTTTATCATGTGGTTGTTGTAATGTGTTTTTGATGATGTTTTGTACATGTTTATGATGTTGTTCAATTTCTGATTTATGTTGAATTTCTCATAAACTTAACATAAAAACCCTTCATTTCACTCGCAAAAATCTATGAATCCTTAATCACAATGAAAGCATTTTGTTTATAATCTGAGGAAGATCATAGCACTGCAAACTAATATTCTAAATTAAATAAAATTTGGTATCATAGAACTAGGTTTTTCTTTGTTAAATAAGGATTTAATTGTTTGCAAGTTTATGTCATGCTTACAAGGTTAAAACTCAAAAGAGGTGAAGGAAAGCTGATTGGAAGCCCTAAAGTTGGGTCAATGGGAATAAGAGAAAGGTTGCCACAATCTCCAACACTAGTTTAGCGTCAAGTTGCAATTGAGACTCCAGATATCATGTCTCATGAAGGATAACCTATAAACATGACATAAGATGAGAAGACCTTCAGAAAGGATTATTTGATATGACAAAGATGGTGAAGGTCCTCTACGAAGAGAGGAATAGTAGGTTACAAGGAGAAAGTTCCAAACCTCCCAATGGAGAAGGCTCTTCAGGAGGAGGTAATGGAAAAGGAGATAATTGAAATGGAGACATACCTCCACCCTCTCCACCATATTATTCATCTTCTTCTTCACAAGCATCTTCACACACTTCCACTAATACAAACCTTACTCATACTCATCATCATTCTTCAAAATGAACTGGTAAATCACTTTTTTAAAAACTTGATGCTAAATTCGAATTGCCCATGTATAATGGTGAAGTGAATGAAGAGAATCTTGATAATTGGATTCATCAGTTGGAGGTCTATTACAGGATTCAAAACCTTCAAGAGGATGACATAAATATTCAGTTAGCTTCCTTGAGAATGGAAGGTGCAACACTTGTATGGTGGGAATCAAAGATCCAAGTGGAGATTAAAAAACACGGTAAGATCTCTATTTCTTGGAATGATTTCATTGTTGCAATCAAAAGAAAATTCTACCCTCTAGCTTATATGCAAAAATCCATCATGAGTTGGTAAAACTTTAGACAACTTAAAGGTCAAAATGCGCAAGATTACGCCCAAGAATTCAGAAAAAGTTCTTTGATGTTAGGTGTAGATTTGCAATCACAGGACACTTTGTTGAAGTACATAGAAGGTTTACACAATTAACTTATGCATACTATCTTAATGTTTAATCCCAATAATCTAGATGATGTGTATGTTCAAGCCACTCATCTTGAGGCAAGAGGGAAAAAAAACCCCTGAATAAGGTAGTAAAAATCCATTTAAGGTAAAAAGAAAGAAAATGGTTTCAAGGGAAAGAAAAATGCATTCATTAAAAAGGAAGGAGAGAAAACAATCTGTAAACATTGTCCTAGAGAGAATCATGATGAAGTTCACTGTTGGAAGCTTCATCCTGAAATGAAACCAAATAAATTCAACAACAAAGGAAAAGAAAAGACAGTTGAAATCACTCAAGAAGAGGATTTGGGATCCAAATCGGGTGATGAAACAAATATCACAGCCATGGGGTTTCAAGGAAAGGAATCCATTTCCAGCACTAGTTCTTCAAACTCACATAATGAAACTCCAAATGAAAAGAGGAGAATAGAATTGTTTCACATAATGTTGATATCGAAACATAACAAGATTGATACGCTTTTTGATAGTGGTTCTCAAGCCAATCTTATCTCAGAAAACATTGTCAAGAGTTTAAATCTGGAAACTATTCCACATCATAAACCATATCCACTTGGATGGGTATGTGATAGTGCGCAATTGAAGGTTACGAGAAAGATTAAACTAAAATTTGATATCATTGCAAAATTAATAGATGAAGTGGAGCTTAACATTGTACCATTAGATATTTGTAGAATCATTTTGGGAAGCCCTTGCCTTTATGACAGAAAAGATGTTTTCCATCGAGATGAAAAAAAATATCACATATTCAAAAAAGGAGTAGAATATATTCTGAGAGCTCACATCAAAAAAACAAATCTTTTGATTCTTAATGCAGGGCAGATGAAAATATGGGTGAATTCGAGCAATAATTTTATGCTTCTCGTGATCAAACCCTGGAATGATATTGATTATGAAGTGTTTGATGGTTTTAATTAGAATTTGAAATCTGAATTGGTTGACATAGTTAACCAATATGACGAAATGTTTCAGGAATCAAAGGGATTACTTCCCAAGAGGGGAATCCAACCCAAGTTATAGTTGTAGCAAAAGTGTCTTCTTCCTCACATTGGCATGTACAGGATGTGAGTGATGGAAAGCACAAAAATTAAGATGCAAATCTAGGGATTGTTGAATAAAAGGATCAGTCGTCCTACTTCTTTTTTTTTTTAACAAGGTCGATTACTGATATATTATAAAACTTCAAAGAGCGAATCCTGTTACATATGATGATAGAAGCATAGAGGAGGGGATCGAAAATGGGTACGCAGACCCTTGATCCTTGTCAGAGGACTTGTAGTATGAGATTAGAAAAAGATAACTGCTATATTGCCGAATAAACTGGCCTACAAGAAAGCAAAATTTGCAAGACATAGAAAGATTTACATCTGCTGGTTTACTGAATCATCAAATTAGGGCTCCTTTTTCTCACTGATTTTTGTCGATGCCTCTCCGTGCATGCTTTGAGTCATTGCTTTTATGTGGGTTATTGCTTCTTCTAGATGGTTACATTTTTCTTTGAGGCCTTCAATCTCCTCTCTCTGTTTCTCCAACTTTTTCCTCTTGGATTTACTATTAGCCTGAAATTCTTCCTTGAGGTCGTTGAAATGTTTTACAAAACGGGTGATCATAAAGCAGTGGGCTTTGCACAGCATGCAGCTACTGTTGGTTATTACTCGTTCCAGAGGATCTTCTGCCATAGCGATACCGAGCTTTGAGTTTGCTTGAGGAACTTGAAGCAGAGAAAAATACAGAGGATAGCAGAGGGGAGGGGAATAATGGGGGAGAGAAGAAGAAGGGAGCTGGTAGCATGACTATAAGAGGAACGCAGAGGGGAGAGAGGGAAAAAAGAAGGGAGGGAGATAGTAAAGGGGAGAGGAAGAGACCAAGGAGGGGAGGAGCGAAGGAGAAAGAGGGAGCTGCTTCAGAAAATCAGAGAAACTGTTAGCGAAAAAGCAAAGAAAAGCACAAAGACCACTACGATTACCACTGTTGCCGAAGGGAGATAGCCTTCTTCCAGGGCTGATCCCAAAGCTCAGTTTAGAACTATGGAGCGAACTGAGAAACACCTAATGCTTTCTGAAGAGAGCGCATCTGGGACCCGAGCCTTTACTCTTATGATCGAGAAGAACTAGAGCTCTGGAGTGGGGGGAGGGAGAATTAATCAAATGAATATATAATGGTTCGGGTATCTGGGCTTTGGAATCTAAGGGATGTGATTCATAGATTTTACTGAATATGGTCTCTTGTCTTAGATCGCTTGTGCAGTCAAAGTAGATTATGAAGGGACTGGTGCCTAACCTCTGCTTGGGATTGTCACGAGAACTCTGTCTCGACATAGTCCCGTACCAGATTCTTTCATCTGTGCAAATATCCTTTGCAGCGGACATGATGAGGAAGATGACAGTATTAGAAAGGGAGGAGTCAGCGGACTGTTTGTTGACTTTGGAAGAAGAAGCAGGCGAGATTGAGAGATGACTGATATGCACGGGATTCCAAGGAGTTGCTATAGGATGGATCAATTTAAGGGATTGATTTAACATAGATGTGATCATTTTCACGTACCTGGCCGATAGTTCTGTTGACCGTCGTGTTGGCAAAAGAGTCCACCTCCATATTGTTGTTTCTTAGAACATGTTTGAAGGTGGTGTCTCCCAGATGGATTAGATTGTCCATGATCTGGAGTTTGATGTTGCAGAGAGCATATTTTTTGAATTCTCCCCCTATGGCCAATGCAGCTATCACAATTGCCGAGTCACCCATGATGATTGGGTTCTGAATTTGCATTTGTTTCATGATACTAGTGCCTAGAAGGCGGTTGTATGCCTTTGCCATATTATTCGACATTTGTCCCAGGCCCCATTCATAAGTTGCGAGAATTTTTCCATACTGATCTTGGATAATACCTCCTGCCCCTGCTTTCCCCGGATTATTTTTTGAAGCTCCATCAAACTGTAGGATGGTTCTCTTTTGGTCATGAATCCATTGGATTATTTCTTCCTTAGTGCCCCTGAGTTTCCAGATATTCCCCCTCTTGCCAACTGTTGGAGGAGGTTGCCTATTTTTATCATAACTTAAGCAGAATTTGTTGAACTAGTCTTCCTCCTCCTTTTGCCAGTTGGATCGGTCCGATTGAGAAACAGAATTGGCGCTTATCACTTCTGAGATAAGGCCCATTGTTTTTGCCAGAGTTTGAGCTGGATTTGGCTTCTGGTTGTTGAAAATGTAGTTATTCCTGGTGAGCCAAATTTGCCAGCTAAGGGTTGAGGGAATACATTTCCACAAGCGGGTGATGATGGCCTTGCTTTTCCTGGAGTGAGGGTAGCATTTCTCCCAGTCTCTGTGAAGGGTAGTGAGCTGGTCGAAAGTCTCTCTTATTCTCAATGGACTGGTGATTTGTTTGCAACAGTTTTGGGCATACGGGCAATCTAAAAAGAGATGCTGACTACTTTCCTCCTCAACCCGGCAGAGGCAGTAGATTGAGGGGCCTTGAATCCCTCTTTTTTTTAGATTCTCAGCTGTGAGAATATTACCTTTGAGAAGAGTCCAGATAAAGAATTTGATCTTTGGGAGACATTCAGTATTCCACACAGCTGAACGAAGATTCCAGTTACCTAGATTGGAGTTTGCCTGGAGAAGTTTGTACCCTTCTTTTATAGTGAAATTTCCTCCACTAGGATCCCATATGAACCTGTCACAAGCATCTTTGTTTATGGGAGCAGCTCCCGATAGGGAGATCTTTAGGTCTGCCCATTGATCCCTGAGGTTGTTTGGGAGATGGAGGTCCTTCCAAGCAAGCCAATTATTATGGTCCCATATGGAAATGTCGAATAGAGAGGTCAGGTTTTTTTCCTCCATCCATGATTTCAATGTGCTGAATTGCTGTAGGAGGTTTCTTGGCTTCGTTCCCATAATTCTGTCCATCCATATGTTTGTTTCTTTTCCATTCCCCAGCGATTTAGAGATGTGATTTTTGAATTAGGGGAGGACTTTTTTAATGAGTTTCCAAACTGAGGTGCAAGGCCTTTCTGCAATTGCATCGGAGAGGACATTTGAGTTTTTCCCATTAAGATATTTCCTTTTCATTGCCTCAACCCACCAAGAGCCTTTTCCTGTGAGCATTCTCCAGATCAATTTGAATCCCATCGCTTTGTTAGAGAGATGAGGAATTTTGATAGCTAAGCCCCCTTTTTCAAAAGGAAGGGTGACTTGATCCCATCTGACAAGGCTGAATTTTTTCGAGTTTTGCTTCCCTCCTTACCAAAGGAAACTTCTCATGATTAACTCCATGTGCTTGTGAGCGCTAGCCGGAGCCAGAGTGACTGCATATTGGTATATAGGGAGGGCTGAGAGGAGAGCCTTTATGAGAGTTGTTGGTTTAATTATATTATTAAGTGATAGTTCCATGCATACATACGCCATTGACAATCACTAGCCCCAATAGTGGAACATTATAGTCAACACCACCTGTTCTTCCAAAGAGATGTACTCGCTCTACATTGTGTAGAAGCCAAGGCTCGTCACAATGCTCTCCAAGCCTTGTCTAAGAAATTCCTAGCCAAACGATTGGCTCCCAAAAGCTTGTTCTATGAGTTATGAGGTTCTATTTATAACAAAGGGTGGGGTGACCCTTGACATTCCCCTTTGTGAATCTTTGCCTACCCTCATGAATCTTCAAATTCTTTACAAAAATCATTACATGACATAGTGATTGTTCACATTCCACTAGTGACACTTGGAATTTCACTTACAACCCAATTACAAATAATACACATTTTCCACATGTACCCATGTGAGACAAAATAGGCTAGAGACAGATTAACAAGACAAAACACTATGACTTCAAGGTTTAGGGAAATACCAACTCGGAAACATCCACTTGATGCTTCTTGGTCATTTACTGATGCCAATCGTGGTACTATGTTGTGATGTTCCAAAACTTCTTGATGTTGTCTTGCTGAAAGCAGACTCTTGCCTCCATGACATCTGACATATGGCCTTGGAACCTATGTCCGTCTCATCTTGAAGTATGTGCAACATTGTCCTGAGTGTGGTTGGACCACTGATGTACTCCTACATGTTGTCTGCGGTCAGGTGCAAGTCATTATTGGTGGCCTTGCGCATCAACTGCTCCATGTACCTGTCGACCTCTTACCGGACTTGGTTCTCATGCCTATATTTGGTGAGGGAAGTTGCATCTTTTCACTCTCTTCCTTAGCTATTGTTTGTTCTAGCTCATCAACCTGTATTAGCGATGTTTTCTCTATAATTGCATCTTGCCTTTGTTCTTCTTCTTCTTCCTATTTCTTCTTCTTAGATCCTGTTCTTCCTTCAACTCTTGTTTTGCTTGCTGCGATATCAATTATGCTACCTGTAAGCTCTTCTTTTCTCTCTTCCTTAGCTTTGTTGTATGTGTCCTCCACTTCCTTTTTTTTCTTCTGTTAAATATGTATGCATGAAGATTGAATCTTCTATTACTTTGCAACTTTTTTCTCCCTCTATTATGTTAGCAACTTCCTCGTTCCCTGATCCTGTATTGGCTTGCTGCTTTCTACCATTTTTGCTTATCTTGCTGCCATGTTAGTGTTGAGAATCTACATATATTGGCAAATAAATTGGCGCTTGCTCAACTGCTTCCCCAATACAATTTTCAGTGGTCTTTCTTGAAGTAGCTCTCTTTGGTGCCATGGTACAATGATTGTTGGAGAGGAGCTCTTCACGAGTGTGGTACCTGTGGGATAGAATGGATACTCATGGAAAGCAAACATTAGCTCTTACAAATATAACTTCACAGCATGATCAAGCAGCAACCAGGGAATATAATGAGAGGAAATGCGTGGATTTGACTATCAAGGGTGACTGACTGACTGTAGGGACTGCACACTACGCAGTCCAAAGAGTCCGTATGGAAGCTTGATGACTGGAACTACGCATTGCATTGTTCAGTCTGGGACAAGGCCTGGGAGAGACTACGTATTGTGCAGTCTCAGTCACCAAGCTTGTGGTTAGATAACAAAGCAACTAAGCAAACACAAGATGTAAAGTGAAAGATAAATTCAAATGAAAACACAAGTACCTAAGCAGTGCAAGGAAAGCTGCTGAGATTTAAGGAGGGAGGCTCCAAAATGAAGCAAAGGAAAAATTTTGGAGGGTGGTTATAGCCACTACAATAGCACCCTGTCAACATGTTGAACATGATCATTCCAATACTTGTTGTAGATTAATATATCATCAAAAAAATACTAGCACAAATTTTCTAAGGAAGGGTTTGAAAATGGAATTCATCAAACCTTGAAATGTGGAAGGTGCATTAGTAATGCCAAAAGGCATGACCAAAAATTCATAATGACCCTCATGAGTTTTGAATTTTGTTTTCAAAATGTCTTCAGTCTTCATTCTAATATGATGGTATCTTGAACGAAGATCTAACTTAGTGAAGTAAATTGCTCCATGTAATTCATCCAAGAATTCATCAATGACATGAATGGAAAATTTATTTGTTGAGCTCCATATAATCTACATGCATATGCCATGATCCATCCTTCTTATGCACTAATAATATTGGAGCAAAGAAAGAACTTTGACCAGATTGAATTATACTGACCTCTAGCTTTTCTATAACCATACATTCAATTTCACTCTTTTGGGCTTAGGGATATCTGCAAGGACTAATGTTTGGAGGAAAACTTCCTGGAATCAAATAAATAGAATGATCATGATCACGAATAGGTGGGAGGCCTTTGGGAGTCTCAAATATCTTGGAATGATTTTCCAAGGCTTTTTGGAGATCTGCAGAAATAGATGATTTCGATGTTTGAACCTATAGTGAGCATAATTGTGTGATTGCACCCTGTTGTTCTTTCTTCATAAGATTTGTCATGCCATTAGAGCTAATTATATTTCCTGGTTTCCCTACGATACCCATTAATTCAACTTCCTTTCCTTCCCAAAACAAAATCAAGAAAAGTTCTTAAAAATTAAAATCTATCGCCCCCAAAGACTGTAACCATTGGACTCCTAGTACAACATCAACACCACCCATTGAAATAGAAAGCATTGGACTATTCAATTCATATTCCCCCATGTTTAGCTTGATATTATGGTACTTTCCAGAGAAATATATTGTTCCTCCATTTGCAACCATCACTTGACACTATGGTACTACCTGAATCAATCATCACTGTTACCTTTTCCTTATTGATATATTCTTCTATCTTGAGAGTTTGAGGAGTGGTAATTCCTGCCAATGCATTACAAGATATGGCCAGATTCATTTCTTCTTTCTCTTGGGTTGATTTTTGGTGTATATCCTCCTCTTTTGATGTTTCTTGCTCCTTTTCTTTCTCCTGTCTACAATCTATGTAGAATAATTTCTTCTCATCACACTTATGACCTTTAGTTTACTTTCTATAACAATTGTAACAAATCCCTTTTTCTCTTTTTTCCTCTAATTTTTGTGGTGTTAACCTTGTAGATTGTGGAAGGCTAGGAGAAGCAACACTTCCATCTTTATAGTTGTGAGTGGTAGACTTCCTTGTTGCCATAATTTTTCTTTCAAATTTTCTTGTGACCCTAAATGCCTTCTCCAATGAATCAAGTTCCCAAAGATAAACCTCATGTTGGATTTTATCCTTTAAAGTCCCTATGAAGACATCAATCCTATTCTCCTCTAGAATATCAGGTACCCTTATATTCAATTTTTGAAAGTCCTCAATGTGCTCTGTCATTGAACCCTTTTGTTTGAGATTTATCAATTGGTTAAAGAAGGTGTTGCTCTTTGTATCCTCATAATGTGCTATCATTTCCTCCGTAAAAATTGACCAAGTGACAAGTGCTTTACAAGAAAAAAACTATCGATACCATACAAACTGATTAGATTCTAAATATAAGGATGCAATGCATACCTTTTGTGTGTGTTGCACATCATGGAGATCAAAATATAGCTCCATCTATAGTATCCATGTTATCATATCCTTGCCATCAAAATTCCTCATATCGATCTTTGGAATGTCGTGATTCTTAAACCCAACATTGAAGTCTCTAAATCATAATTCATATTCCTTTTTTCCTGATCATGATTTTCATGGATTACCTTGTCACCACTAGGAAGCCTTTCTTCTAGCAACTTTGCCAAACCTTCCTTCAACCCTTTCATCTTGACATTCATCATTGCTTCCACATCTACTCTTAAAACATCCTTTAAGTCGTTCATGTCCCTTTTCTTTTACTTGTAAACCATCCATATTAACATTCATCACTTCTAATTCATTTTTGGTTACTCTTTGCGAGAGAAAAATTTGTTGCACTTGGTCTCGTAATTTAGATATATCATGTTGCATTTCTTCCTCTTCTTCATGTGTCATAGTAGAGATTTCTGGTTGCTTAATAGGTGTGTCCATTTTTTTCCTTTAAGGTACCTTGGAATCA
>APFE031134444.1:0-20696 GCA_000404065.3 Pinus taeda
GAGAGCATGGTAGCAGAGGTTCCGATAATCATGTTTCCTGTGCAGGTTGACCAGACGACTAATGCTCTTCTTTTGGCAAGGGAAGAAAAAGTAGCAGTGGATATGAAAACTGTCAAAGGGGTTGTTGGAAGGAATGAATTGGAGAGGGCAGTGTGGAGTTTAATGAGTGTCGAAAGTGTGGAGGTGAAGCAGAGAGTGGAGGCCGTGAGTAAAGCTGTCGTTTATGCCATTTTCTATAAGGACGAAGATGCTTGGAGAAACTTGGATTCATTCATTCTATATGCAGTCAGGTGAATTTTGATCACTCAACAAACAAATATCGCTCTGTTTTTTGTTTATTTTGGTGTGGTTGTGCACCATTGGTATGGACAGGCTTCAATTTCATGGAGTCATAATAACCCTGACATTGAATTTGTTGTCAGAAATTCCATGAGAATTAGACTTTAGTTAATGTGGTAAATTCAAATGGATCCATGAGGACATTTGCTTTAGCGTTTTCCTTTGAACACAATTTTTTTGAATGGTTATTTTTTAATGCCAACTGTAAAAATGTAAGAAGTAATACTCATTTCGTTATGCTTTTTCTGCCCTGAAAAAATACTCATTTCGTTAACAACCCAGAATGAGATAACCTTAATGACTCAAACAAATTCGTATCTCAGGTTATTGGATTCCCTTTTTTATTACATTGACGCCATATAGTTTAATGTGCGAGAATTAATGATGGTGCTTGCAAGTCCTCTCATAAAAATGGAACGGGTTTCTGTTCATTATGAATTCAGACCCATTGTTTAATTTACTTGAATATCTCGACTTTGATTACTGTCCATTGTTATTGTTCGTTCAGTTACAGTGCCCAAACTTACAAAAGTTGCTGGCATCGATTAATTTCTCGGATGTATTCGTCTTCGTAATATTTTCCCATTCAAACATAATTAGTTTATCTTATTACTAAACTTTATAATGAGTGGTAATGGAAATCATTTTTTTTCTCAAAAGATAAATGGTAATGAGCCCATGGATCATTCTATATTTAGTAAAGGAATATCTACAACAATATTCTAAATTTCGTAAAGGAATAACTACAACAATATTTGTGGTCTGAAGTATTCAAAATGATTTCCACCATCATGTCACATGTATTTTGAAAGGCAGGCCAAGTAAGGATGCCACACTTTAAAATAGAGTGGAGGTTCAGATTCTTGTAGAAGTTGTATGGGTTGCACTCCGAGTTGAAAAAAAATGTTGAAAAATTGTTACTCATCATAAAATTCATAAAATTTGAATTTCATGTTTTGGTTTGAAGATATTCTTGGAAAGTTGGTTGTAGCATTGGACACTCACCATCTTTGAAAAAAATATCATGGTTAAATGTGGATATGATGAGTGAAAAGATATACATATACGAATAAGTAGGTAATAGAATTTATTGATTTTATTTATTTAAAATATATTATCTAGTATAAAAAAATGTAAACTAAAGAAATTTAAATTAAAATATAAAATTTTTATTTATAAAAATGTCAGAATAGAATGTTGGCTTGGATTGCCAGTGATTGAGTATTTTGTTAAGGCACTCCTTGATGTGAAGTCATCGGTTCAATTCCCTTGTTAAAGATGTATTCTTACCAAAACCACTAAAAAAAGTGGAAATATAATTAAAATTTGGGTATTGGAATTAAAATAATGATTTTCTTGATTAAAAATTTATATATAGTTAAAAGTTCATGTATAATTTTTTTTTAATAATATTTTATATCTTTTTAAAAATAAATAAATTTAAACAATTATCATGTTGAAATTAATAAAAATAGTTCATTTAATGAAAAGATCTAATATTCTCACTTTTATTATAAATGTTATTTTAAATAGTTAAGACAATCAAAAGATATATCTATTTTTAAAAATTATGTGTTTAAAATTAGAAAACAAATTTATAATTTTTTTTTTCTAAATATTATATCTAAAAATTTATAATCAAAATAAATATACTAAAACATTAATAGAAAATACATTCTTAAGATATAAAGTATTGAATTTTCAAACAATATGAACAAGTTATAAAATTCATGTTCATTTTATGATGCATATATGTTATTTACATATCCATGATTACTAGTCCATTTCCAAACTAAAAACTTCTTAAGGCAAACTTTTTTAAATAATGTTTGAACATATGATTAAGCATTATAAATTTATTAAACAATGCCAAAGCATAAAATTAATCAATATGGAATTTTAATTACATCACTGTTCAATATCAAAGAGAGCTCAAATGCTACATTGATGGGGTGTTAGGCTTAGGGAGTTTCAATGAGCATGCAAAGCAGGGAAATGTGGCGGTTGAGTTTGAATGTGTGGTAAGCACAAATGACAAGGTTAAGGGACATCAAAAGGTTGAGGGTCTCAACTAGTACCATGAGAAGACATTCACCCTGAATACAATATCATTTACAAAGATGAAAATAACTTATAGATTTAGTGTGATGTGGGCATATAACATATTTCAAGGCTAAAGTTTTTATTTATGCTCTATGAATCCTCTTCTAAACTATCTAGTTTGATGATTTCTCTACTTTGGATTTCCTATATTGGTTTTAGTGGTTCTAGGGGATAAAGGTAAGGTTACGGAAGCTTGGCAACAACGGTAGACTAGAAATTGAATTGTCTTCTTGCTTGGGGTTTAGCTTTAATAACAACTACTTCAAAAGGATTGGGGAAAAGGAAAAAAATGTGTTTGGATTTAAAGGAACAAGTCAACTCAAGGTTTTGGGTAGTGTTATGTGACCCATGTATAGGGATATATGATGAAAACACACAACCGGTTCATGTGTCAATTCCCAAAGGAGGTTAAGGCTAGCATAGATGACATTAATATGAAGGATCAACAATGGCGAGAGGGAATGTATATGGCTCACATTCTAATGGAGATTTAAGGTGTCTAGGATATAAGAAATTCCAGGACTGGGGAGAAAAGATACTTTAGATTAGCATAAATATATTGGGATATGAGAGACATGGTAGTGTATGGCATAGCTCCAAAAATGTTTGAGATTGTAGAGTTTCGACATCTCTTACTTTTTGAGAGTAAATTTGATGAATCTGTCCAAGGGATATTTAGAATATCCCAATATTAGTTAAACATGCAATAGAATGGGTTGAGCATGCAAATGATTATGAAGGCTTAAGCAAGTCAAAGTGCTCTGAGGAAAATTCAATCCTAATTCAAGAGGATTTGCTCCCACCTTTGTCTAGCTTAGCTTGTACTTTGTGTTCTCAAAATCCTAGCTAATGCAAGATGGAGGTAACTTAAGGACTCCCTTGGAGTATCATCCTTCATCTACTAATTTTTAGATTTATCTTGTTTCGATTTGATGTGTTTTAGTACTGCTATGTAGGGTAATAGCTTTGTCCCAATTTTAGGAGGTGGCCTCGAAAGTTACAGTGTTTTTTTTTAATCATAAAATCATCAAATTTTTCTATTATTTCTATCAACCAATTTTTTTTGGAATTGTAGAACAACTTGGTTTCCCATGCGGCTATATTATTTTGGACTATTACAAGGGCTTGATGTCCACTTTGGCAAGCCCTCCTAGACTCTACGTATTTTGTATATATTGTGTTATGCAATTGAAATGGAAAGTGTGTGTGTATAGATATGTGTGTGTGTGTGTTTTTAAAAATAAATAAATTTAGATAATTATAATGTTAAAATTAATGAGAATCTCACTTGATGAAGAGATTTAATATTCTCACTTTTATTATTACATTTAAAAAAAAAAATGTTTTTTAAAATTAGTTAAGAGAATCAATATATATATATTTGTGCTTAAAATTTAGAAAACAAATTTATAATTTTTTTGGGGTGGCTTATTATAAACAGAATAAGCGCAACAAAGTGTATGGTTAAGTGGAACATTGATCTACCTAAGTTGGTGTTGGCCTTCAACTTTTAAATAGATAAGTTCTTCCTTTAGTTTGTTTATGCATTTAATTAATAAGATGCACTATGTTAAAGAATTTTACTATTTGAATGTTGAATATTGCTATAGGTTTGCTATTTCTTCATAATGGGAAATCAATGTTATATGCGCCAATGTGATTCATGTAAATGTAATTTTATATGATGCTACACCATTTTTACTAAATATCATTATCTCAGTTTATTTTTCGATGTGAGTGTGCAAGTAAACATCCATAGTGTTATAGTTTGTGAGGAACATGCTATGTGAATTGAAAATATGGTTATAAGATACCATTAGGGAATAAGGAACTGTGGATGGACCATATGTTTTCTTTGTTAATGTTATGGATGAAATTGGAGGTAAAATAAAAATAGACCATTTCGAATAAACCTTTTGATTAAAATTAATGTAAAAAAAAATAGTTATAAAATATAATTGTGTAAGGGAAAATTCCAAAAGATAAAGTTCCTCTAATACCCATGGGTTTTGAAAACTAGGTTATCCATGAATATTTTTCTTTCTTGAGCTGCTTCTTGAGAATTTTAGATAAGAGTCCATATGTACAATGCCTCATATTCTTATTAAGAGTGATCACAATGTTCTTTTTCTTTGCATGTATATTTTCATCCGCGAGATATGAGGATCAACTCGTTAACTAGAAACCTAACAACAATAATTGGCACTAACAACATATATGTGCACACATGATCAAATTAGTGTACAAGTACATGTTTGTATTGTTTAAGATTGGATTTTAATATGGAAAATGGAGTATAATATAGGATTTTTTGGGGGAGAAATATATTCTTGTAGCTCCAAGGTTTTTTTTTTGTTACATATCTAACAAGAATTTGATAAAAGAATTAAGGCTTTTTCCCCTTCAAAGTCCTGTGCATGTTAAAGAGATGTTGCAGGAGTTTTGCGACATTTTGGAACTACTTAGAGATCAAAAAATATTTTTCCATTGTAAATACCTAGATCTCTGAAGAAATTATTCAAAAACCCAAATCAAGATCTCACTTGTTATATGTCGGATTTAGGCAAACCTAAAAGAAGCTTAGGGATTTCCAACATAGCTTTGTGTTAGTCCATCCTTCTATAAACACATAGGCTATATGAAAATTGGGTAGTTGACAATGGCAATGGACATATTGAGTGATTTGCATGATAACCTACTCTTCTTTCATATTATCTCTAAGCGATGTATGTTCTAAATGCATGATAACCTATAGAGAGAAGATGATGTATGCTCCAAACGCAGGCAAGATTACTGAGTGAAATTGGTATACAAAGAAAGAAAGACACAACAAATTTAGTAATACAAAGGGAGAATGATTCATGAAACATGCCATGATTGATCGTATATAAGCGTATATAATGTCCATGTTCACACAATATCAAGTTGAAGAGTCTGAAAAAAATAACAAAGCATGACCAATTTCAAATGTTTTCGATACTATTGATACCACTAAGTATCAACAATGTTGACAAAATGTGTGCAAACAATGCCAAATCATCACCACTACAATCAGTCCCAAATCATCACGACTGCAACAGACATTCTGATAGCTCCAAGGATTTTATTGGGTCACATATCTAATAAGAATTTGATAAAAAAAAAATAATATTTGTACCTATTTCGAAGTCCTATTGATGATAAAGAGATATTGCGAGAGTTTTACATCATTATGTAACTACCTAGATCTCGCAAAATATTTCTCCATTATGAATACCTAGATCTGTGAAAACATTGATCAAAAACCCCAAGAACTCACTTGTTGTACATCAACTTTAGGAAATCCGAAAAGAAGCTTAGGTCTTCCAAGAATAGCTTTGTGTTGATCCATCCTACTTTAAACACATTTCGTGTATGAAAAGTGGAGAGTTGACAATGGAAACATAAAGATTGAGTGCTTTGGATGATAACCTACTCTACTCTCAGATTCTCTCTTAACGATGTATCATCCAAATGCGTGATAACATATTATCTCATATACCAATTTATCTCAATTATCTCTACTTTGGATGATAACCTACTTTATCAATTCTTGGTAGAAACGTAATCAATAAAAATTTAAACAATTTTAGCATAATTATTTTTTTAATAGGGTGTCTTCTAGCATAGGTCTTATGGCAGAGTTTTTCAAGGTATTAACACCTTGGAATTCAATAAGAAACAACTAATTTATTAGTTCTTCGTAGAAACATAATTTTCATAGAGTTTAAATTTAAGATAAATGGTAAGTAAATTGATAAATGATTGAATTTGGGTTATATCATCAATGTAGAATTTTAGAACACAAGGGATTACTTTTTTTGAATGGAGGTTTTTTCATAGATGTTGACTTAAGGACGAGGAAATATGGAAAGAAAGAATCAGACATTGATTGTAACACCTCCCTCCCCACATTTACCCACTTTTACAAGCCCTCAAGGTGAATGTGAAGTGGAGTGCCACTATGACATGAACCAACCTCCTAGTTCTAGGTAAGGAAGTGGGGCTTGCAAATTGAACACAAACTGGACACCTACAGGGACTACAAACCAACCAGGAGCTAGAGTAACACCTCAGGGGGTCAATCTCTGAGTTGGAACCTGATTTCACTGGCCTAGTCCCCAACCGCATGCATGACAAGGCTTGGTTCTAGTTATAGGCCTCCAAAAACATACACAACATTTCCTCCATGCGTTTATAGACAAAAATCTCGAGTTCAAAGGGCGTGGTCTCGAGATCCTCCATGCAAAAATTATGTTAAAACTTACAATGTTCAAACTAATTTTAAATATATTTTCCAGCATATCAATTAAACCCTCTTTATATTCTCTAACAAGGTTGGAATATCATCATCAACAATTAACTTATCAATTAAAACATTTCTTTTAACGATGTCACATTAACTATCCAATGTAGAACATAATTTTCCCCTTAAACAAAGTATCCTTTGTAGTTACTTTGATGGGGTGTTGATGGATCTCCCCAACTATGCCCCTGAATATAGGAGCTTGGTTTATCTCCTACAAATTAAGACTGTGGATGAACTCAACTTTTAACAATGTTGTTAGAGCTTTCCAACTCCCACAAAAATGAACTATGCATGATTTCATGTACAACTTCAAATTTTATAGCCCCTAAGCCCCAAGTTTTAATTTAAACTCAACTTGTACTACCGATGGCATATCTTCCGTATATGCACAGTTTCTGTATATGCACATATCTTCCGTATATGTGCAACTTCCGTATATGCATGATTTTTGCATACACACAAATATTCCATATGAACAACTTTTATATATGCACATATATTCCATATATGTGCAACTTTCGTATATGCATAACTTTTGTATATGCACAACTTTCGTATATGAACATATCTTCTGTATATGCACAACTTTTGTATGTGCACATATCTTCCATATATGCACATACTTATGCACAACTTCAACATTTGTAACACAACTTTTGTATATGTGCTTATAATTTATATGTGCACAACTTCTATATATACACATATATGAAAGATACACACATACAGAAGATGTGCGCATATACGAAAGTTTCACATATATGAGAGATATGTGATACAAAATATGTGCATATATAGAAGTTGTTTGTCTTCCATATATGCACATATTTCATATATGTGCATATATGAAAATTATGCATGTAGTAGATGCACATATATGAAAGTTAACTTCTATTAGATTACTTGTATCTATTTCTAGTGCTTTTGATTTTGTGCTAGAACAGATGGATGTGAAGACAGCATTTCTTCACGGGGATCTGGAAGAGGAAATATACATGAAGCATATACGGAAGATCTGGGCATATACGGAAGATGTGGGCATATACGGAAACTGGGCATATACGGAAGATGTGCGCATATACGGAAGATGTGAGCATATACGGAAACTGGGCATATACGGAAGATGTGCGCATATACGGAAGATGTGGGCATATACGGAAACTGGGCATATACGGAAGATGTGGGCATATACGGAAGATGTGTGCATATACGGAAGATGTGGGCATATACGGAAACTAGGCATATACGGAAGTATCAACTACTGGAATTTTTCTCATATTTCACTTCTATCTGTTGAATGATGTCTAGTATTTGTCTATTTTGGAAAAGAGAGTGGCTATTGAGAGATGTTTTCATTGATAGGAGAGGGTTGAAAATGACCTGCATAGGGATCATAGAAGCGTTTAAATATGGAAATAATTGTGCTTTTTCCAAATCTGTTATGACCAACATGTGTTATTGTCTTGCCAGCATGAATAGAAAGGTAAAAATATTGAAAGACAATTTGTTTTCGAGATGGATATCTAAACCAAATATTTTGTAGTTCAATGTGCCCCTCTACTTGTAATAAAGTCTCGCTTTCAGGAAGATTGTGATTTATATCTTGATTTTGTTCTATCATGATTAGAATGCTATATGCAGTTGTGATTAACTAAGTGCAAGTGTAATCACATCACACAAAATGCAATACGTTTTTTCATTTTTTCCTTTTAATTAAAATTAAATAGCAAACTATAGGATTGTAATGTTGAATTTACATGTTATACACATTTTTTTTGTAAGCATTTCAAGATGGTGTACAATTACACTGTCTAGATTTGTCCCCATTGTCCCCATCCTAGGATGAGATGATTTCCTTATCTCATACTGTCACAGTTTGGGCCTTGAAGTTGAAATAGGCAAACAAAGCATGGGTTGTTAGCAAATCAATAATGAAATGACACATTATACATGGTATCCAGGGTTTGTTAACAAATCAATAATGAAAAGACATGTTACCCATTATTTGTAGATGGATAGGTGGTCTCATTTAGATTGAGGTCTTATCTAAGGATCTATCCATATGTATGAAGTGTTTGAATCAATTCATCAATCTTGTCTCCATGAATCTATAAATTGTGCTCTCTTAATATTTCCCAAAAATAGATCTCGAATGGTCCACCCATCTGGAAATTTTGCTCTCTTAATATTTCCCAAAAATAGATCTTGAATGGTCCACCCATCTGGAAATTGTGCTCTCTTAATATTTCCCAAAAATAGATCTCGAATGGTCCACCCATCTGGAAATTGTGCTCTCTTCATATTTCCCACAGAGATGGTCCACTCATCTACAAATGGTAATTTGGAATGGAAAATTGTTTATTTGCCATTGGTGATAAGGTTTTATCTTCCAATATTACTTAATATAATGATAATTTCAAAATCTAATATGAAAATTATTAAATTTGGTTCAAATGATAATTTTAATGAAATACTAACCAATTATTTAATTTTTTTAATATGTAATATGGGATATGATTCATGTTAGAAATTGTTTCAGATAAATTTGATAACTTTGTAATGTAAAAGGGTAAAGAATGGAGATGTAGAATGTAGAAGATATTTCTAATGATAAAATGGTAATTATATGTTTTATTTTTCAAAATTTTGTTTGCATTGATTTTTTTTATTTTTATTTTTATATATTGATCTTTTATATATCACGATTCTTCAAATTTATGCCTAACTAAGTTTCCTTTGCAACATCTAGTGCAATTGCTAGTTATAATTAAATTTTCATTTTTCAAAGGTTACACAACTTTATATGGGAAAATGCAATATCCATAACATTTCTTATTGGAATATTCACAAAAATGAATATTTGACTCAAGCAATGAAGACATTAGAAATTGCATTTTTCATTAAATAAACATGATATAATTTTAATATATTGAGAAAAAGTTTTTAAATTTTATTTCTAAAAATTATTGAAATATTCATAAAAATGAATATTTAATTTAAGCAATAAATACATTAGAAACTACATTTTTTTAAAATAAATATGATATAACTATGATACAGTGAAATGAAATAATCACATGTCATTCAACATTTCATTAATATTTTCCGAAATTTTTAAAACTTTTTATTAATAAGATTCATTATTAATATTAAATAGTTCTCTTTACCTCCCATCATCTTCAGGACCAAAAAAGACTTATGTAATATTAATAATAATACTTATTATTAAAAAGCTTTTTAGTAATTCCAAAAAGATTAATGAAACAGCTCTATGAACTCAGAGTATGTGTATGGAGAGTATGTGAGGATGTGGAAGACTGAGATCCAGTATACTACTGACCTTGGGTTGCCTGCTGCATCAGTTCTCTTGATCTCAATTTTAAAAAACATTTTTTTTTTTAAATGTAATAATAAAAGTGAGAATATTAAATCTCTTCATCAAGTGAGATTCTCATTAATTTTAACATTATAATTATCTAAATTTATTTATTTTTAAAAACACACACACACACACATATCTATACACACACACTTTCCATTTCAATTGCATAACACAATATATACAAAATACGTAGAGTCTAGGAGGGCTTGCCAAAGTGGACATCAAGCCCTTGTAATAGTCCAAAATAATATAGCCGCATGGGAAACCAAGTTGTTCTACAATTCCAAAAAAAATTGGTTGATAGAAATAATAGAAAAATTTGATGATTTTATGATTAAAAAAAACACTGTAACTTTCGAGGCCACCTCCTAAAATTGGGACAAAGCTATTACCCTACATAGCAGTACTAAAACACATCAAATCGAAACAAGATAAATCTAAAAAATAGTAGATGAAGGATGATACTCCAAGGGAGTCCTTAAGTTACCTCCATCTTGCATTAGCTAGGATTTTGAGAACACAAAGTACAAGCTAAGCTAGACAAAGGTGGGAGCAAATCCTCTTCAATTAGGATTGAATTTTCCTCAGAGCACTTTGACTTGCTTAAGCCTTCATAATCATTTGCATGCTCAACCCATTCTATTGCATGTTTAACTAATATTGGGATATTCTAAATATCCCTTGGACAGATTCATCAAATTTACTCTCAAAAAGTAAGAGATGTCGAAACTCTACAATCTCAAACATTTTTGGAGCTATGCCATACACTACCATGTCTCTCATATCCCAATATATTTATGCTAATCTAAAGTATCTTTTCTCCCCAGTCCTGGAATTTCTTATATCCTAGACACCTTAAATCTCCATTAGAATGTGAGCCATACACATTCCCTCTCGCCATTGTTGATCCTTCATATTAATGTCATCTATGCTAGCCTTAACCTCCTTTGGGAATTGACACATGAACCGGTTGTGTGTTTTCATCATATATCCCTATACATGGGTCACATAACACTACCCAAAACCTTGAGTTGACTTGTTCCTTTAAATCCAAACACATTTTTTTCCTTTTCCCCAATCCTTTTGAAGTAGTTGTTATTAAAGCTAAACCCCAAGCAAGAAGACAATTCAATTTCTAGTCTACCGTTGTTGCCAAGCTTCCGTAACCTTACCTTTATCCCCTAGAACCACTAAAACCAATATAGGAAATCCAAAGTAGAGATCATCAAACTAGATAGTTTAGAAGAGGATTCATAGAGCATAAATAAAAACTTTAGCCTTGAAATATGTTATATGCCCACATCACACTAAATCTATAAGTTATTTTCATCTTTGTAAATGATATTGTATTCAGGGTGAATGTCTTCTCATGGTACTAGTTGAGACCCTCAACCTTTTGATGTCCCTTAACCTTGTCATTTGTGCTTACCACACATTCAAACTCAACCGCCACATTTCCCTGCTTTGCATGCTCATTGAAACTCCCTAAGCCTAACACCCCATCAATGTAGCATTTGAGCTCTCTTTGATATTGAACAATGATGTAATTAAAATTCCATATTGATTAATTTTATGCTTTGGCATTGTTTAATAAATTTATAATGCTTAATCATATGTTCAAACATTATTTAAAAAAGTTTGCCTTAAGAAGTTTTTAGTTTGGAAATGGACTAGTAATCATGGATATGTAAATAACATATATGCATCATAAAATGAACATGAATTTTATAACTTGTTCGTATTGTTTGAAAATTCAATACATTATATCTTAAGAATATACTTTCTATTAATGTTTTAGTATATTTATTTTGATTATAAATTTTTAGATATAATATTTAGAAAAAAAAAATTATAAATTTGTTTTCTAATTTTAAACACATAATTTTTAAAAATAGATATATCTTTTGATTGTCTTAACTATTTAAAATAACATTTATAATAAAAGTGAGAATATTAGATCTTTTCATTAAATGAACTATTTTTATTAATTTCAACATGATAATTGTTTAAATTTATTTATTTTTAAAAAGATATAAAATATTATTAAAAAAAAATTATACATGAACTTTTAACTATATATAAATTTTTAATCAAGAAAATCATTATTTTAATTCCAATACCCAAATTTTAATTATATTTCCACTTTTTTTAGTGGTTTTGGTAAGAATACATCTTTAACAAGGGAATTGAACCGATGACTTCACATCAAGGAGTGCCTTAACAAAATACTCAATCACTGGCAATCCAAGCCAACATTCTATTCTGACATTTTTATAAATAAAAATTTTATATTTTAATTTAAATTTCTTTAGTTTACATTTTTTTATACTAGATAATATATTTTAAATAAATAAAATCAATAAATTCTATTACCTACTTATTCGTATATGTATATCTTTTCACTCATCATATCCACATTTAACCATGATATTTTTTTCAAAGATGGTGAGTGTCCAATGCTACAACCAACTTTCCAAGAATATCTTCAAACCAAAACATGAAATTCAAATTTTATGAATTTTATGATGAGTAACAATTTTTCAACATTTTTTTTCAACTCGGAGTGCAACCCATACAACTTCTACAAGAATCTGAACCTCCACTCTATTTTAAAGTGTGGCATCCTTACTTGGCCTGCCTTTCAAAATACATGTGACATGATAGTGGAAATCATTTTGAATACTTCAGACCACAAATATTGTTGTAGTTATTCCTTTACTAAATTTAGAATATTGTTGTAGATATTCCTTTACTAAATATAGAATGATCCATGGGCTCATTACCATTTATCTTTTGAGAAAAAAAATGATTTCCATTACCACTCATTATAAAGTTTAGTAATAAGATAAACTAATTATGTTTGAATGGGAAAATATTACGAAGACGAATACATCCGAGAAATTAATCGATGCCAGCAACTTTTGTAAGTTTGGGCACTGTAACTGAACGAACAATAACAATGGACAGTAATCAAAGTCGAGATATTCAAGTAAATTAAACAATGGGTCTGAATTCATAATGAACAGAAACCCGTTCCATTTTTATGAGAGGACTTGCAAGCACCATCATTAATTCTCGCACATTAAACTATATGGCATCAATGTAATAAAAAAGGGAATCCAATAACCTGAGATACGAATTTGTTTGAGTCATTAAGGTTATCTCATTCTGGGTTGTTAACGAAATGAGTATTTTTTCAGGGCAGAAAAAGCATAACGAAATGAGTATTACTTCTTACATTTTTACAGTTGGCGTTAAAAAATAACCATTCAAAAAAATTGTGTTCAAAGGAAAACGCTAAAGCAAATGTCCTCATGGATCCATTTGAATTTACCACATTAACTAAAGTCTAATTCTCATGGAATTTCTGACAACAAATTCAATGTCAGGGTTATTATGACTCCATGAAATTGAAGCCTGTCCATACCAATGGTGCACAACCACACCAAAATAAACAAAAAACAGAGCGATATTTGTTTGTTGAGTGATCAAAATTCACCTGACTGCATATAGAATGAATGAATCCAAGTTTCTCCAAGCATCTTCGTCCTTATAGAAAATGGCATAAACGACAGCTTTACTCACGGCCTCCACTCTCTGCTTCACCTCCACACTTTCGACACTCATTAAACTCCACACTGCCCTCTCCAATTCATTCCTTCCAACAACCCCTTTGACAGTTTTCATATCCACTGCTACTTTTTCTTCCCTTGCCAAAAGAAGAGCATTAGTCATCTGGTCAACCTGCACAGGAAACATGATTATCGGAACCTCTGCTACCATGCTCTCCAGACACGAATTCCACCCGCAGTGGCTAATAAACGCACATGTCGCTTCGTGTGCAAAAATGGCTCCTGCGGCACACATGGCTCGATTAGGCACTGCTCCTCTAACTGTGCCTCATAGCCCTGATTTCCAATCTCAGTCAACAAAGAGCCCTACATGAGTCCATGAGTTTAGGAGCAGGCTTGCGTCAGAGGCCATGTGCTATCGTAGATGCTTTTCGAAGCTCCACTATCACCTTCTCCACCTCTGCGTTGAGGAACGTCGTCCGCCTAGCTAACTCTGTGTGGGTGGGCAACAAGGAGGCGTGCTATGGCATTACCTGAACTGTAGTTTTTGGTTCAAGAATTCTCCACCCGGTTTAAAAATTCAGAGTCATTTGAAAACCTTGGCGCGCAACTCTTTATTTTGAAATCTTGGGCGGGGAGATAGCATTTGAAATCAGCACGGAGTTGGCATTGAATGTGTATTCTGCATTCTGTCTTATCGATCACATCTTGGAGCCAGAGCTGAGCCGTGGAGCGAGGCCGGAATTCCATGCTGTCGCCGGGTTCCGGGCTCTGACAGAGTACCTCCATAGCATTAACTTTGCTATGGAGGTGGAAATAGGAAATGCCGCCTGTTTCACTACTACTGTATATTTGACAGTGACAAATACAGTTTCCACCCGGCATACCCATTCAAAGTCTTCTAGTACTCTTGCTGGGTCCTTCGCTTTTTTCCATGTATGTAACGACTAGTACCAATTATGAATTCTTATACGGCCTAACATTCAGCGCTTAAATCCATCGCCAATGTGCAGCAAATCGAAGCAAGTAACAATTGCTCAATATGGAAGAAGACTCATCTACCCCACTGTAAGGACACGCTTGGGATTCTGTTTTCCATAAATTCACATGAGGAATATGGGTATCTTCTTTACAATTTGAAAAATCAGTAGGAAATTTTTTGCTAGATGAACATTGAATTTTTGAAGGAAGTTTAGGGTGCCTTTGGGATAAAAGTTAGAGTTTTGTGGTGGTTAAAATAGAAATTTTTTTGAGGTTGGTCTCTGCGCTTGGGAATAACTCATCCATCTATTGTAGACTCTAGGTCCATCATTTCCCTGCTAAGCTTTACGAGACTTTCTCCCTTGGACAGTATGGGTATTAAACATCCTGAAGTGTAGGCAGGGGCGGACAGCTGTTGTATTAGTAATGGGAGTTTGAACTTGTCTTTACATTTTGAAAAATCAGTAGGAATTTTTTTTTTTTTTTTTTAAAGACATGGTGAATCGGTAACTGCCAGGCCTAATCTAGGGAGACCCAGGATCAAACCTCATAGCTGCCACTATAACACCAAGAGCATAACCAACCACCTGTAAGTCGGGTATACCAAGTTCTTATGATTTTAGCAAGAGCAGACTCAACGGGAAAGGGGAACCCGCCTCTCTAGCCGCCACCACAGCAGGTCATTGTACTCAATGAGGTTTGAACTTCGGTCTCCCCGGGCTTCGCCCATATGACTTTACCGTCAAACCACACATCACTGTACAGTAAGAAATTTTTTGGTAGATGAACATTGAATTTTCGAAGGAAGTTTAGGGTGCCTTTGGGATAAAAGTAGAGTTTTGTGGTGGTTAAAATAGAAATTTTTTTGAGGTTGGTCTCTGCCCTTGGGAATAACCCATCCATCTATTGTAGACTCTAGGTCCATCATTTCCCTGCTAAGCTTTACGAGACTTTCTCCCTTGGACAGTATGGGTATTAATCATCCCGAAGTGTAGGCAGGGGCGGACTGCTGTTGTATTAGTAATGGGAGTTTGAACCTGTCTTGTAATGGCAGATGCATTAATCTGGTTGTTGATCTGCAATTTCTGGCAAGCTAAGTGGTTTCGGAGTGATAGGCACCTTAGTTATCCTGTTTACAAGCCCAGTTTGTATATGTAATCTTATATATTGTTTTTTCATTGTAAATTACCCATCCATCTATTGCAGGCTCTAGGTCCATCATTTTCCAGCTAAGTTTTAGGAGGCTTTCGCCCTTGAGCAATATGGGTATTCCCATCTATCTATTGCAGGCTCTAGGTCCATCATTTCCCTGCTAAGCTTTATGAGACTTTCCCCCTTGGACAGTATGGGTATTAATCTTCCTGAAGTGTAGGCAGGGGTGGACAGCTGTTGTATTAGTAATGGGAGTTTGAACCTGTCTTGTAATGGCAGATGCATTAATCTGGTTGTTGATCTGCAATTTCTGGCAAGCTAAGTGGTTTCGGAGTGATAGGCACCTCAGTTATCCTGTTTAGAAGCCCAGTTTGTATATGTTATCTTATATATTGTTTTTTTATTGTAAATTACCCATCCATCTATTGCAGGCTCTAGGTCCATCATTTTCCAGCTAAGCTTTAGGAGGCTTTCCCCCTTGAACAGTATGGGTATTCCCATCCATCTATTGCAGGCTCTAGGTCCATCATTTCCCTGCGAAGCTTTATGAGACTTTCCCCCTTGGACAGTATGGGTATTAATCTTCTGAAGTGTAGGCAGGGGTGGACAGCTGTTGTATTAGTAATGGGAGTTTGAACCTGTCTTGTAATGGCAGATGCATTAATCTGGTTGTTGATCTGCAATTTCTGGCAAGCTAAGTGGTTTCGGAGTGATAGGCAGCTCAGTTATCCTGTTTCGAAGCCCAGTTTGTATATGTAATCTTATATATTGTTTTTTCATTGTAAATTACCCATCCATCTATTGCAGGCTCTAGGTCCATCATTTTCCAGCTAAGCTTTAGGAGCCTTTCCCCCTTGAACGGTATGGGTATTCCCATCCATCTATTGCAGGCTCTAGGTCCATCATTTCCCTGCTAAGCTTTACGAGACTTCCCCCCTTGAACAGTATGGGTATTAATCTTCCTGGAGTGTAGGCAGGGGCGGACAGCTGTTGTATGAGTAATGGGAGTTTGAACCTGTCTTGTAATGGCAGATGCATTAATCTGGTTGTTGATCTGCAATTTTTGGCAAGCTAAGTAGTTTCGGTGTGGTAGACACCTCAGTTATCCTGTTTAGGTCCATCATTTTCCAACTAAGCTTTAGGAGGCTTTCCCCCTTGAACAGTATGGGTATTAATTTTCCTGGGGTGTAGGCAGGGGAGGACAGCTGTGATATTAGTCATGGAAGTTTGATCCTGTTCAGTAATGGCAGATGCAATAATATGGTTGTTGATCTGCAGTTTTTGGCAATCTAAGTGGTTTCAGTGTGATAGACACCTCAGTTATCCGGTTTAGAAGCCCAGTTTGTATATGTAATCTTATATTGTGTTTTTTCATTGTAAATTACCCATCCATCTATTGCAGGCTCTAGGTCCATCATTTCCCAGATAAGCTTTAGGAGGCTTTCCCCCTTAAACAGTATGGGTATTACTCTTCCTGTGGTGTAGGCAGGGGACGACATCTGTGATATTAGTAATGAGAGTTAATCCTATCCAGTAATGGCATGGTTCTTGTTCTGCAGTATTTGGCAAGCTGAATGGGAGTTAATCCTGTCCAGTAATGGCATGGTTTTTGTTCTGCATTATTTGGCAAGCTAAATGGTTTCAGTGTAATAGACACCTCAGTTATCCTGTTTAGAAGCCCAATTTGTATATGTAATCTTCTATAGTGTTTTTTCATTGTCACATTTTTTATCTTCATCTCAGGTATCGAAGGCGTTGTTTATTCTTGCTGAATCTGGTCATGTCGTCCCTACCTCCTGATTCATAAAAATGTGCAAAGTTTTAAGCACATAATTCAAAATTTTGAGGGATCCATACTTGGTTGCCCTTACGGTGCTAATTTATAGATATGCTGTTGCAGGTTCACTGTTGGTCAGGAGGCTGCAGCTTTCCTTGCTTCATGCGAAATACTGTTCAAGGCTTGGGAAGAGTCAGGTCGTGCAAGCAATTCCGAGAATTTTAGTCTGAAGGAGCACGGGGGCGTGTTGCATATGTTGCCTTCCCTTCATTTCTTAAAACAGAAAGTTTCCTCGATGGAGCGGGGAATGTACAAACAAACAACCGGGCCTTCCCGGATTGCCTCAAGGGTTACGATGATAAACCAGCCCTCGTCCATCTGGGAGCTCTTAAGCTGTTCCTGGATATTATGGAGAAAACTGATTTCCAAGCAAAGGTAAATTGATTTATCTAAATACAACTCTCAAAAGTAACCTCAGTTTCACATCAAGCGGGTTTACTTCTTCAATTATTATAGATAAAATATTGAAATTCAAAAGGAAAAGTAACATTGTGTCGATGTATTCCAGATCGATCAGTTACAGGTTTCTGCGGACTCCACACAAAGAAACCTCAAACCCATTATATTTGTGGGTCATTCCTTAGGAGGGGCAGTTGCAACCTTGGCTACACTATGGGTTCTGGGAAAGAGGTCAAGGAAAATCTCTCCTTTTTGTATTACATTTGGTTGCCCTCTGGTTGGAGATGAAACACTTGTTGAAGCAGTTGGCCGTGAGAATTGGGGAGGCAACTTTTGCCATGTGGTTTCCAAACATGACATTGTTCCTCGGATGCTCCTTGCACCGCCTGAGGAAATTTCTGCGCCTTTGACTGCTATTTTGCCCTATTGGCATGGCAAAGTTCCATATTCTTCTACGCAAGAGGCTTGTAGGATTCTTCTCAATAATGTCCTGCACTATACTTCCAACTATGTTTTTGATTCTCAAAAGTGGTCAGACAGGGCCACGAAGAGAAGCCCGTACAGACCTGTTGGCACTTACATGTTCTGCTCAAGCCATGGCGCAACATGTATTGACAATTCTGACACTGTTTTGAAGATGCTTCATTTGACAATGCAGAGTAATGAAAATCCTTCGGATATTACAGTAGAGGAATGTTTTTCAGAGCATATAGTGTATGCTACGGTTTTGAAACATGTCATAGAAAACACTAAATGTGCGAGAAAATTTGCAAATCCTGATTCCGAATTTTCTTTCGCCATGGGAATTTCATTGCAGTTAGAAGCGATTGGTATTGGAGCTCAGGTAATACTAAATTCTTTTCTGGATTAATATTCGAAAGAACAAAAGAATGTAATACGTTTTTTATATGAGTAAATATGTCTAAAATGTAAGAGAAATATAGATTTACAGTTGGCGTGCTTTTAAGAAGTCACAGATTCAGATCAGGGAAGTAAAGTATGTATATCTCCATTAACTTTACCAGTCAAATCACTGCAAGGTACAGAGAGGGATTTCCCCACCTCTCTGCAAGGTCTGCCTAACATGCACACCTCGCTGCAAGGTCTGCCTAACATGCCCACAGAGGGATCTACAAACCGTACCACGGCTGGAGAGCCCTTCTTGAGATGGAAAAACATTGCAATCTAATTAATTACCCGTCTTTACTGGGAATGCTGTTCTTCCTAGGCTGGCCTTTTCAGCTTTCTGCATGCTAGTTTATGTATTGTGTAAGACCTGATATAAGATTTACTGGAGCGTTGTGTTATCTGCTCTTCTGCTCTTTTGAATTTTATCAGACACACTAATCGATGTTTGAAATGTTGTTGAATTGGTGATGATAACTTTGTGCAGAATGATCATGCACAGCTTGCCCTACGAAAAGCTGGAGAAACTGAAAACAGGTATAACACAAATGTTGATAAGCTAGCTATTGAGTTAAGCCTGAACCAAAGTCTTATGGCAGAGATTGAATGGTATAAAGAGGGTTGTGAGAAGAACGGTGTCATCGGATATTATGATACCTTCAAGAAACTTGACAGGAGGGATATAGGTGCTAATTTGCGTAGGGAAAAGCTCGGCGGGTTTTGGGATGATATTCTTCAAATGTGGTAAAATCATGAGTTACCAAGTGATTTCCAATCCCAAAATAAGTGGATAAATGCTGGCAATACATATAGAAAACTGGTAGAGCCTCTGGATATTGCATATTATTATCGCACAAACAGCAATGGCAACTATCTTTCAGATGGAAGACACAATCGCCATAAAGTTCTTGAGAAATGGATGGAAGAGAAAGAAAAAACTCGCAGTTCACGAGGTCAACGACGCCGCACAAAGCGTGCATCCCTCACTCCGGACTCGTGCCTTTGGGCACATGTAGAAGAGGCTTTGAAAGAATTGAAAAATATGAAACAGGGCCAACACCAAAGCGTACAAAATCTTGAAAAGTTTGAAGATTATGTAACGCAGATGGAAAACGATCTCAGCATTTCTCAAGATGTTTTCTTCGAAGGAAGCAGATTCATGATGTGGTGGGAAGAATGGAAAGAGTATAAGAAAAACCAATCCCCTGATTGGAGCTCTCCTTTATGTCAGAAAATAGAAAAGTTGCAGGCTATTTTGAATGGAAAAGCTGTTCAGAACATGATCTTCTCCTGAATGGAGCTTTCCTTTATGTCGGACAATGGGAAAGTTGCAGGTTATCTGAATGAAAATGATGTTTACAGCATGATCCTCCAGTTAGGTTGCTTGTAATGTTTTCGAGATTCAAGGAAGAGGGTTTTCTGCTAATTAGATTGCTGGTTTTATTTTATATATGCAATTTCTGTTCCTACCTCCAAGTAAAAGACCTTTTACAATGAGGTCGCTTCTTCTGGAGCTTCTCCCATTAGGTTTTTTTTCTGAATCGCTTAACATTTTGATTTCTATGTGTATTTTGCTGCGAATTTTCCAAGAAGAATTGAACTTTTTCCTATGTAGCAATCCTAATGTTTGATAAATGCGCCTCCCCATCTTTGAATAAACAAACTCTGGCCATTGGATATGCTTATAGTTGCACTATA
>APFE031134449.1:6653-42565 GCA_000404065.3 Pinus taeda
TGCACTCTCAGGAAATGATGAGGATGTGGAAGCATTGTTGTGTGCCATTTCTATTATCCAACCAGATTGGATAAACGAGGCAAGGGAGGAATGGAAGAATGACGAAGAAGTGTGGGCACTTATTCGAAAGTTACAACAAGATTCTAGTATGCCTGATACATTTAGAGGGAAAAATGATTCGTTATGGTACAAAGATCGCTTATACCTCTATAAGAATTCCCAGCTAAAACAAAAGATTCTTATGGAATTTCACACTTCTCCCTTAGGAGGACACTTGGGATTTTTAAAAACTTACCATAGGGTTAAGAAGGAATTTTTTTGGGATGCCCTTAAATCAGATATTCCAAATTTTGTGGCAGAATATTTGGTTTGCCAACAAAATAAAGTTGAAACAATTAAGATTCCGGGTCTATTAAAACCTGTATCCATTCCAAGCCAACTTTGGGAGGAGGTTTCAATGGATTTTATCACAGGTCTACCCAAGTCTGAGGGAAAGATTGTCATCATGGTGGTAGTTGATAAAATTACCAAGTATGCACACTTTTGTGCATTATCACATCCATTTAAAGCCAGTACAGTGTCTACTGCATTTATGAAAACAATTCAAAAACTACATGGAAACCCAAATATTATTGTAAGTGACAGAGATCCCATTTTCACTGGAAAGTTTTGGATAGAATTATTTTCTTGTCTTGGTACTCAGTTAGCTCATAGCTCATCTTATCATACTCAATCTGATGGAAAAACTGAGATAGTAAACAAATGTTTGGAAGGATATCTTCATTGCTTTGTATCTAATAGACAAACACAATGGGTCAAATGGTTGCCTCTGGCTGAATGGTGGTATAACACTTCCTTCCATACAGCAAAAAAAATGACCCCATTTATGGCACTTTATGGGTATCAGCCACCATTCATCACATCATATTTAAGAGAAAAATCTAAGGTTCAAGCAGTGGAACATCACATCGAACATCAACAACAAGTCCTCCAACTCTTAAAGGATAACCTCGTGTTGGCACATAATAGAATGAAACAACATGCAGATCAACATCGCAGCGAAAGTTTTGATGTAGGTGATTGGATATTCCTACGGCTACAACCATATAAACAAATGTCCCTCAAGAAAGCTAAGGATAATAAATTATCATGAAAGTATTATGGTCCATACAAGGTGTTGCAAAAGATTGGTACTATGGCATACAAATTGGAGCTTCCTGCAGCTTCTTGAGAGCACCCAGTTTTCCATGTTTCATGTTTAAAGAAGGTTATAGGTGACAAGCTCCCAGTTCAAACAATATTGCCAAAACTCGACGAGGAAGGAAAAATTATATTGGAACCAGAAGTAGTCACAGAAATAAGAACTCGACAGCTACGAAATCGATCAATTTCGGAGTATCTCATCAAGTGGAAGAACTTATCCGCTGAAGATTCCACATGGGAGGATGAGAATTATATAGAAGCATCCAGAACTACTCAAGCGTTGAGGACAACACTTTTTTGAAGGAGAGGGGCATGTTAGGTCCCTATAATATTAGTTATTACCCCATTACTATTGTAGTTGTATCCCTTATTAATATTGTTGTGCCCCTATTGTCCCCATATTGTTATTATTGTGCCCCATAGAATCCCTCTATTGTTATTTTTATGCCTTTATATTATTATTGTTAGGTTGGTTGGGTTATATTGTGACTCCTTAGACTCCTATATATAGAAAGGAGGTTTTGTCATTTGAATCATCAAAGTATCATTCATTTGTGTAATGTAAAGGAGGTTTCCCCCTCGAAGAGGCTGAATTCTAAGGTGTTGATCTATCTTTTCTATCTTTTTGTGAGCTGGTTTCATAACAAATTATCATAATTCGAAATTCGGGCTATATGTCTGACCAGATAAACCGATGTTTCACACTCATTGGTTTATATTGTTCATTCGAAGGGCTTTTTTTCCTCGATCCAAGTCTCGTTTGATTAAATGAAGTTTACAATTTTGTTAGTAAGAAGCTAAGTTATGCTTTAAGCCCGACAAACAAGTAAGATAACTAGTCCTACCTAGCCCTAAATAAGGCCCTAAAAGCAGGCAACCAAGAGAGGTAGGCATGGAAGGAAGTGCTTATAGTCGATTGAAGCTGAAAAGACTCCCCTCACTAGAAGACATTCCCCTCGGCCCTAGATTCAGTTTCTGAGGATGGGGATACAGATATAGATTTGGATGCCTCAATGGATTCAGATCCTTGATTACGCAAATTCGTATGCCTATTTTTTCATGACAATGCAGATGTAATGAAATTCACTTATTCTATTACAGATTCTTTATCTGGAGCTGGTTCACAAATCATTTCCTTTTATGCGGTTCGGGAGGGCTTGATTACCTAGGACTGGCTATTCCTGGTTAAAGCTAAGTCAATCATAAACCTTGAAGTTGCAAGCAGCATAAGAAGGGGTTGTTGGTTCAAGCGTGATGGCTCTCGGCTTTTGTGACATTTCTTTATGAAATTGGTACTTGTATCCCGCACTTCTTATCTTTATCTCGTAGCACCTTCTGTTGTGTAACTTATCTTTATGATATCATGATGGATTTTTTGTTTCTAGTAGTGATTGATTGACTGAGCCAAGACTACATCTGTTAGTCGATTTCCCGAGAGCGAGGGTGAAGCACTTCCCCTGAACACTTGTGTTACTCGTATATATAGTACTTATGTATTTATTTTCATTAAGATAGGCAATAGGTAACATTCCTTTACCAAAGCAGGTGATTGATGGTTGGAGAATGATATTGTATTATAGTTTGTTATAGTTAGATGAAGTCTTGAATTAATAACTAAATAAGAGGAGCAACTAAGCTTGTCAATAGCTACTTGGTGGTTGCCCTCTTCTTTTGCTCATCTCATAGGGCACAGGTAGTTTGTTGCTTCTTATGTCGAAGCGAAGGTATATTAATGATGAACTGTTGCCAAAGGAAAAGAAAGAAACTAATCTACTCCCTCTGCCATTGATGGAGATTTTGTGAGTCAATTAGGGAATAAAGCAAAGAAATAGATATATGAAGGTTGGTTTCAGGTGATGAACCATCTATCCCTCCTTGCCCCATGTCCCTTCGCAATTCCCAAGGATTTAGTAGCTACTCTCAATTCATATATTTAAGGTGGGTGGGATAAAGAAAAGACTATAGGGGTTCTTTTCACCTCTCCATGACATGGGAGCTACTGAATGGGATGCTTAGGAGAACCAGATGTATCAGCAAGCACATTTCTTTCTATAGGGCTATAGTGTAGCGACCTGCGAAGGATGGTCTATAGGTGCGCGCCATAGATAGGTGCTTAGATACTTGCACATACTAAGATATAGATGGATTCACATCTATGGTTAAGGGTCAATTAGTTAGGTGTTAACATATATCTAGGTGGGCAGGATAACTTCCATCTCTATGATAGGTGAATAAGGTCCATGAAGTAAGGCACCTCCACCCTTAACTGTTAATTATGTTGGTGTGCCCAAAACCCTCCCCTAGTTGTTGCTTCGATAGGAAGTCCATTTCCATCTATTCACTTATGAGGAATTTAGGAGTTCCACTCCAATATCTACTTTTGCTACATTTTAGTGCATGTTACCAATCCTTTTCAATTTACCAACCTCTATTTACCTCCTCACATAACCAACCCTAGTGATGGATGCCCAAAGCTCTTGCTTCAGGCAGGAATGCTAAGTGGGGATAGGATACTTTTTATTCATTAAGACAACAACACCCTATTTGCACAACCTAAGCAAGGTTCATTGCTTCCTGAATCAACTAACTTCACCACATGCTCGGATTGATTGCATGGAGGGAGGGATGACATGGTTATGCTGGATCAATTTCACTTCACTGTTAGACAACTAAGTTGTGGGAGGAAGGGATCATCAAAAGTGCCCTATGGATTCATTACAGCCAGAAGACTCCATAGATTGTACGAGAAAGCTTGGGTGGGCACTTACAACATTGGTATTTACTTTATAAGCTTACTAGATGATATTTTAGGGATGAATTTCAGTGGGTGGGTGGCATAGGAACAACCAGTAGGAGTTGGATCATGGCGTGGAAACTACCCTATGGATTCAGCCAGAACTTCATCGATCGAATGGGGGTGAGCACTTAGATAGACCTTGAGTATTATCTATGCCTACTTGCCTTTACTTCATGTGCATGTTATCAACCTAGCATAAACCCTTTCAATATCGACTCACCTCATAGACCTGAACTTAGTGATTGGACGGATTTGCTTAAACACTTTTCACCTTTGCTACTGACTTGACTTGATCGCCCTGTTGACCCTTCTACCTACACCTACCTACAAGTCAGTGAGAAAATCCTTCAACCCTACAAGTTGTGGTTGGCGGCAGGGAACTCAAAGAAGGGGTTGTCAAACTAATCCCGACTCTCTTAATTTGAGCTATCTCCTAGGTTAGCTAAGCAGGGTGGTCCCCAATGAAAAGTTAATTTAAAAAGGATGTGAATTTCTAAGAGAATTGTTAGAGTTAAATAGATTATCTCTTTAAGATTTATAAGCAAAAAATTGATATGAGCAATAACCATCATAAGATAAGAATCAAATACATAAACAACCAATGCCTTCCAAGTATTTTCTCTTTAAGAAATGAAATTGTATTTTGCTTAAAATGAAGTGAAATGCTTTCAAATGGGAAGCCAAAATAACCCTAAAAAGTGAAACACTAAATTGTTATCACAAGATATTATAAATGCTTTCAAGATGAATAAGTCTACAAATCAAAGCATGGAAACTCTTGCTCAAAAGGATACAAAAATAACTCAAATGTTAGACCAAAATGACAATAAAGTATGTTACAAAAATAATCTACAAAAGGTTAGGCCAAAGAGTATCAGCAAGCTCTCCTCTTTAACCAACCATGACTTAGCTCCTTGAAATAGCAAGATATTGATAATGTTAGGATATTCCGACACATAGGAAATAGTTAAGTATAACTTGGTCTAGTGCAGAGCTAGGTAAAGTGTGTTTCTTTACTTTTGTAACATATAATCTGACGGTCACGATATGTTCTAGACATGAAGTGATCTGACGGTTCATTCTCTCCTCAGTATTACCGACACTTGATCCATGGCTTCACACCCAATTGGTCCATGATATCTATTTAAATAGCATGGAGGGTCATTTGTAGGGTGATCATTCATGAGAGAAGCTTATGTAAAATTTTCTTCTTTTATTAATAAATTGCCTAAAGTGGCCGCTTTGGCTCGCGTCGTGGACTATTTCCCTCTTTGAGGGTTTTAACCGCGTGAAGAATATTGGTGTATTGATCTATGATCTATTTGTGAGCGGTTTCCTTTGGTGTTCTATCTGAGGAACTTACCCTGTAAATTCCTACATGGTATCATAGTTATTTGAGGGTCGCATCCGTTGGTGATCCAAATCGGAAGCCGGTACAACTACATTCGACTATTGTTTCCTAGATCTACTGTTTTTTACTTCTTTCGCGTCGATAAGGCTACTCTGTTGTGTTAGGAGCATCTATTCCAGTGAGGAACCCCTTTCGTTTCACTCCAAAAAGGTTTCTGGTAGCCCTCGCTACGTCATTTTTAAGGTCTGGATGTATACAGTCTTTATTTGCAGTTTTAGTTATTTATCTCTCTGTTTATATTGGTTAATTTATCTCTCTGTTTTGTATTACTGGATCTATACCTTTCATTTTTGCATATACTCTTTGCCCCGCGACTATATGCGATCTAGGTAAATCAGAAACAGAAAGGAAGGATTTTTCTCATGCATATGCTCTTTTCTGCCACGCCTTAGTGTGACCTTGGAAAATCAAAAACATTGAGGAAAATATTTAGTTTCCAGTGAAAGCTAACTTCAAACCATAAGGTTTGGTTTTTTTGTATGTCCATGTTGGGTTGTGTGGCTTTTGTTTTGTAGGAAAAAAGGGCTTTTTCAAGTAAGCATGCACCCCAAAGCTTCGGTAACCAAAAAAAAAACCTTCCCCTTCCTCTTTTCCAAAAATTACTAACATTTTAAACTAGCTCACTTGGTCCAAAGTTACTTTATGAGAATAGAGGCGTTGAGTTCAAGTCTTTCTTTTTGTTGAGTTATTTTTTCAAAAGCACATGTAACTTATGTTTTAAAGTTACTTTATGTAAAAGTGTTCTCATCCATTATAAAAAGTAAGTCACTTATAATTCTAAAGTCTCTTTATCTTTTATTTAAGTTACAATTTAGTGGGCATCTCGTAAAGTACCATTGTAAAAGTGACTTTCACTTATTTATAGAAGTGGGTCTGTAACAGCCTAAAAGAAATATCTAATTAACTTATTAATATTAAATGTAAATTAGAGTGGCACTTACCTAGCCAAATAAACCTGTAATTAATTAACTAAATTCAACTATGAATAGTGCTTACCTGTGCTTACCTGTGGTAGAAGTAAGCTTACCGCAACAAGGTTTTGGGGACGACTCTCCACCCAACCATAGGCTCAATTGCGCAAGAATTTGCTACAACTCGCCACCCCCGAGCCCTCAATCAACGTACTGCCAGTGACTCCTAAGTCTTAGAACACCATTCTCCCAAGGGAATGAAAAGATAGAATCTCGGAATGATTGCAGGAATGCCTCTCATCTTCCTCACCATCTATTAAATAGAACAAACATTGGATGGGAACCACATGCACACACTCCATGTGTCTACATGCCACTTTGATTTTTTTAGCTTTCTTGTTTTATTTCTTTACTTTTCTTTTAATTTTTGGCTTTCTTGTTTTATTTTCTTCTTTTTGATAGCTTTACTGATTTTTTATTGTTTTCTTTGTTTTATTTCTATTTATTCTTATTTAGAGTTTTAGTATTTTTACTTTTATTATTTTTTATTTATTTTCTTGTATATTTTTTAAATATCATTTATTATTTAACATTTAACATATGATTAATTTTATTATTATATTTATGAAATGACTTATTATTTATTATTATATATTATTATTATTATTTGTATTATTTATATTTATTATTAATATTATATTATTATATTATTATTTTTATTATTTATTATTAAGGGGAGGGATATTATATACTCTCCCACTTTAAGGAACTTCGTCCTGAAGTTATATTGAATTATGTATTATTTGTTATTTATTATTATTTATTATTTATTATTTACTTCATGTTGCTAACACCCTCTGCTGAACTAGTATAACCAGCAGGCATCAAAAGTCCCCAACACCCCAGGAAATCTCAAGGAATCTCTGTCCTTTTTCCCACTTTCAGCACCAGGCTAAGCCTGACCCGGTCTGTATCCTAGTCCAAGGCTGGCCCCAAGGCTCGCGCCTGACTCAGACCTCATCTGCCCCAAGGCAGGCATCCGGTCCGGTACTCAATGACCCCAGGCATCTCGCAAGGCTGGCCCACTCCCTCCACAACTACTAAGGCGCACAGCCCCAAGCATCGAAGTCCTTTACATCCCTTCCAAACTTTGGCATCCCAATCCAATACTAGGCACCTAGCCTAGAACATCAAGCACGTGGCCTCCTCAAGATGGTCTCATAGCTCTTCTAGAGCTATACACAAGACAAAGGAACCACTGGCATATGTAGTGATGATTGAGTTTTGTCCCCAGCCCATATGGTGTTACTTATTCTCCCTCGTGCGTATGGGCTCGCACGAGATCATCAAATAAACCGGCCATCTCGGCCCATTTATGGAGTCAACATGTATCCAATGCATCAACGATACCATCATAGTATCATAGGAAATAATCCACATGCCAACTATTGCATGTCATCCTGAAAACGTTCATCTTTGTTAATCGTAACATTATGAATAATAAGGAACTGCATGCTCATGCATGTCATAGATCTGTACGGAACTATTGCATGCTTCAGTTATACTATCAACATAATTATATTAAAGACATATCATGACTTCTCATAAATGAACCACATGTTAATGATCCTCATATTATACATCATAATTCCTATGCAACGTTATGCATATCATATTCATCATGAGTATTGAACATTAAATACCTATCATCATGTAGTAAATGAAATGTCAATATACCTTGACATAATGTTATAATACCTATGCATATTGCTATTATCATGTGGATACATTATCACTATAAGAACCATATGTACATCATTATCTTCCTACCAGGATATCATGAAACATCGTCAATATGTTTTCATCAAGTTGTCAATCACTTTTCAATAATCATTTCGACTTCTTTCTACTAGGTAGTTGATCATTTACACTAATGGTATAATCTTCTAAGTACATCGTTAAATTTCATAATCATCATCTTGAGTCTTAATCCCTCGTCATATATTCTTCCTTCCCAAAGGAAATTTTGGTGAAATTCATTACTGGTAATACCATCATTATTTAAAGCATCTATCCCAAAATTAAAATCCCTTGATTTTTCATCCATGTACCCTTTGGCTTACTCATTCCAATACCGCTAATTGCATATAAATACTATTTTCATCATGATTTAACTTTATATCATGCTTAATTTTCTTGCATGAGAATTTGTTGATCGATGTTGACTTATTTAACAATTAGCACTTCATCCAAAGAAATATTTTCTTATCTCGTCGAGTTAATCTCTTTTAATGTTATGGAAAGTCCTCTATTAATTGACTTTACTTCTTTGTACTATATACCCAATCTTTCCCACGGTATCCTTATAACATTTCTAGCAACATTCCTTCCTATATCTTCCAAGTTTATCATTACTTGGTTTTCATGCAACTTCATACATTACTCTTTCCTGAAAAATAAATTCATTAAGATAGCTACCAAATGTAATACGCTTATCAACATAATAAAATTAGCTGATCATACGTCTTGTTATCCACAATTTAGTCACCTATGAAAAACTTTACAATTTGGCTCTCCCATTGTTATGCACACAACTTATCTTCTCCAATCATTCTATTACCCTGATTAGTTGATTGCCAATGGGCATCATTCTTAGATAGACCTTATAGTGATACCTTTAGAGTACCAAGTCATGATTATAACAAACTCTTCCTATTATGTTCCAAAATACCACAATACTCTTCTTTTATGTTCCAAAATAGGTTGTTTCTTCTTACTAATTTATTATCTTTGTTGTGATATTTCTTCTTTATCATCTTAAATATTTGATCCAAGCTGGCCATAATCACGTGAACTATCATTAGTTACCAAAAAATTGCAAGTTTCTTCTTTCCATTTCTCTTTAGACAACTTTAACCATTATATGCAATTAACCTTGAATTACAAACGTCATGTAACATTATACTCAACATCTGAACTTTAATCCAAATATGTATGGTTTGCCACTGAGACTAAATATACCATCGTGTATCTTGATGATGATCAATATACAAATGATATGAGTAGAAAATGAGAAGATACCTGTAATCTGAATGGCAATTGCAATGCAAAATTAAATTTACTAGAAGATCATATTGAGAGAGTTTTGTTCTTGCAATATTGGACCAAAGAAATGCCAAGCAACTGCTATTACTAAAGGGCAGTAATCCAAGAAATAAGTAGTGAATAATATGATCAACATTCACAGAATGTTATTTCTGTGTTTTTAGATTAGAATGAACCATAAAATAATGAACAGATGCAGGTGAACAATGATCAACTAAAGGTAATAAGATAACAGAGTTTATCGATTGTGAATTGGAACCGATTTCACTATTTTTAGAGCACTTTAATTGGTGACAATTTCAACTTCAATTATCCAATTACTTTAAGTGCTATTTAAACTGTGTTTGTAAAGTCAACCAGTGGTGAGTATTTACACCAGCATGCCAGTATACCATATCAAGATTATAGGATTATATACTTTTCCAATGAATTATTGAATCATAATAAAATTGTATCTTAATTATGTGATACCATATAATGAGATTCTAATGCGAACAGAGAACCAAAGAATCTGTTGTCTATAATGATGCATGAGAAACCAATGAGGAACTAATGAATGCACCAGACTTTAAGTTATACTAACATTATTCTGCTGTCAAGAATCCGATTGTTGTAGCTTATTGCCAAGAATATATATGTCCTTAGTTACCAAATTGGATAGCTAATTAAAGCAAAACTGCAATGTGATGTGAGTCACTAGATGATCCAATCAATCCACTAATTCACTTTTCAAAGATCATTGAATGCAAGATAAGGAGTACTAATGATCTAGATTCAAGCTTAGTGCCAAGTGCAAAGGTAATATGTCACGGTAATGTCAAGATCAGACCTATAACCTCTAAAAATATCAGATTTCTAACAGTGTAATCAAGTCACCCGCATATGCAAGCAATGAGAGCCAAACACTGTAATCAATCACTCAATATCAAGATTCATCACTGAAGAAGCATAAAATAAGAGCCAAAAAATGTTGTGATAATTATGCAGTGAATTTTTAACCAGATATGTATTAACCATGCCAAATTTATTCACAAAGTTTTGAAGATTCTTGATTCATTTCAATCTACTGTTTTATATATTTTTCCCTGCTGCTCGACATGTAATCAAACCATTGCCAACTTTGAAAATGTGTGATTGATCATGCAAATTATCAATAATCACTAATTTTGTAGGATTAAAACTTAGAGAATTTTCTCAACATAAAATCAAAATTCCAATGAGTAAAGCTTAAGAATATTAGTGGCAATATTGTTTTAAGAAGGTACTTGAATTCTGAAAGAAAATTCATCATGACTTTTGAAATGATATGTCAAGCCAATATTAAGTCTACAGATTCATGACCTTATGTGCTAGAATAAATTGAAATTATGTGTTGTAGAGTGAAATATTTTGAGTATCTGTTTAAGCAATCGTAACTTATGTTAGAAGGATTAAATGGACTGCTTTTAACAAAATAAATCATTTGAACAAATTTATTTAATGTATCTTGAGATTCTTATGGCTATTAAATGATTACCCTAAGGAAATTTAAGAAATCAAACAACCAAAGAAATATTCCACACCATAAAGAAGAGACACTGCCACCCGACCCAGAACCGGATCGAATGACTGGGAAGGTTATCCCTCCCCAACACAAAATAAAATCATTTTATTAATTATATGATCTGCCTGCAAGCGCACCTGCGAAGGCAACACCAACCCTCACATTACAATACATTTTAGGCATAATAATTTCTCGGATAAGACATAAAATTGCCTCCATAAGACATAATACATAAGATCGTAAGCTTGCGGCCATGGATATGCATGTTCCTGCAAATTCCATTGTTCCTTTCGACAACAATGTCGAAAAATCTGCACACACTATAAGGTCAACAATACCATTTACACAATCAATAGTACCTTTTTCTCATCCAAGGTAGATAATTGTTCCTTCAACAATTCTATTTACTCATATGAAAATGAATAACAAATATCATTCACCATCCGTTAGGATCTAGACTATCTCTTCATTACACATTAAAACCAATAATCTTCATCTAACCCAAAGTTAGTAACACCAATTCATGTGTAATTTAAAATATAAATTTAATCCAATTCTCAAAAGTTAACATTAAAACTTATGTATCCCCCATAGTATTTATTTTTTTATCAATTAAATATTATTTCCATGTATATATTTTTCTATATATATATATATATATATATATATATATAATATATATTATATATATATATAATTAATAATTAGAAAAAATGAAATGCTACTTTTTAAAAAAATAAAAAATGGAACAAATAATTTTAAAAGTAAAATTTTTAAAAATAACTTATCCAATATCTCTTTGTATATTTAACCAACTTAAAATAATTAAAATTAAATTTTTATATTCCACCTTTTTATCACCATCCTATTAATCACTAAAATCTTTTCTTATTTGTACTTCATTTGAGGTAACCTTGGATCATATTTATCGCACCATTGAAAATGAGAGCTGAGAAATCCACTTCAGATTTGAGAATTTATTAAATCACAATTTTTTACTGACAAAAATGTGATTTTTTCAATATTGGATTCTGTCAAGCTGCTCAACGGACAACGTTGTTTGCTACACGATTTGACGACTCAAAATCTAACCGGTATAAAACTACATAAATGAAGCCTTAGAATTTTGTAATTTGTATGAGTTTGAATGTAGAATTGTCTGATCACCTCGTATTCGCGAATTTTATCCAATTATTTTGTTGTCTTTATAAACCCAAAGACTGCATTAACCATAATGAGGTTACGCTGATAATGATACTCGGGGGATACACAAGCTGAAGTCGAAGCTGCAACCTACCTATCCGGTAAACAAACTGTTAGCTTTCTAATACCTAGCAGCTAATTTGAACAATATTGTGCGATGCAAGAGCTAGAAACTAAACTACGAAATTCACAGATCAAATATCCTGAGTATTCTAATGAATTTGCAGCAAAAAATAAATTCATAAAGACACAAGCATACAATTATCAAAACACCAAAAATACCCAGGAAACCCCAACTGGGAAAAACCTGCTAATTTGTGTTTTTAATATTTATTGATCTACTTAGAAAAATCTCAGTAATTAATTACAAATCATTTGGGAAAATTCCCTTCTTACTCTCTTTCTCAGCATGATATCCTGCTGTTGACACCAATAAATTTCTCTCTAAATGAAGAAGTTGGACAAGAAGATGTAACGCCTATTAACAGAGGAATATGAACAGAGTAGGCAGATTAAAGAAATAAAAAGAACCCCGATTCGCACCACAATAGTTGAATAGGAAGTTTATAGTCTTAAATGTTGAGAGAGTGAACAAAGGTGGCATCATATATACTAGCATATCAAAAAAAATTGATGAATTTTTCCAGTCCAACGACATAATACAAATTAAAGTAGGAAGTAGCTTCAAATTGCATTTACAATAATCTTTTTTAAGATGGAATGCAGGTGCATGGTAGCATAAAATAAAAACGGATGTATTGCTTATGGGAAGGTGAGAAAGAGAGACCTTATACCGTATCCACAAAATAAATACTAGTATCATTATATTATAAATTTCTATTAGAGATTGACATAAAACAATTAAATCATAATCATATCAAAAAGATTAAACAAGATCTTGTGGAATGATCTTGGGTCTAGGCTCTGATACCACATGTAACAGCCCAAAAGAAATATCTAATTAACTTATTAATATTAAATGTAAATCAGAGTGGCACTTACCTAGCCAAGTAAACCTGTAATTAATTAACTAAATTCAACTATGAATAGTGCTTACCTATGCTTACCTGTGGTAGAAGTAACCTTACCGCAACAAGGTTTTGGGGACGACTCTCCACCCAACTGTAGGCTCAATTGCGCAATAATTTGCTATAACTGGCCACCCCCGAGCCCTCAATCAACGTACTGCCAGTGACTCCAAGTCTTAGAACACCATTCTCCCAAGAGAATGAAAAGATAGAATCTCGGAATGATGGAATGCGGGAATTCCTCTCATCTTCCTCACCATTTATTAAATAGAACAAACATTGGATGGGAACCACATGCACACACTCCATGTGTCTACATGCCACTTTGATTTTTTTAGCTTTCTTGTTTTATTTCTTTACTTTTCTTTTGATTTTTGGCTTTCTTGTTTTATTTTCTTCTTTTTGATAGCTTTACTGATTTTTTTTATTGTTTTCTTTGTTTATTTCTATTTATTCTTATTTAGAGTTTTAGTATTTTTACTTTTATTATTTTTTATTTATTTTCTTGTATATTTTTAAATATCAATTTATTATTATTATGAAGTGATTTATAATTTATTATTTATATTATTATTATTTATTTTGTATTATTTATTATTTATTATTATTTATTATTTATAATTTTATTATTTATTATTATTTTATTATTTATTATTAAGGGGAGGGATATTACAGGGTCACATAAAATATTTTTTTTTAAGTAAGCTAATTAGATTAAGTTTGGAAGGGGGGAGGATTTTTTTTTTTAAATATAACATTATTATTCACTTCCGCACATTCACGCACGGCATCTTCAAAATGCCATAACTTCTTCATCCGGAAGTCATTTTTAGAGCCTTTTTTTTGTTAATATGCCTAATTTTCGAGATCTTTTCATTGGAACACTTAGTTTTAGCATCTACAGCTCCAACTTCTGTTAAAATGGAAAGTCCATGCCAAGTTATTCTTGACAGCACCAACTACTTCCAATGGTGGTCCTACATTGTGGATTTACTTAGAAGTAAAAGTCTTTACAGAATAGCCTCAAGCCAAGAATCTAAACCTAAAGATGAAGATAAGGCAGCCAAATGGGAAAATAGGCAAGATCAAGCATGTGGGTTGACAGGGATGTCTATTTCTATGGACCTTAGATTCCATATCGTAGAACTTGATACCCCTATTGAAACAATGAAACAACACACTAAAGTTTTTGGAATTAAAAATGAAATTAGAGCCCATCAACTCGAAAATGAATTGCTTACGTTGGACCCCAATAATTTTTCTTCCATTGAAGATTTTTTGTCTAAGTTCAAGACCCTTAGACTTCTCTTGGAAGGTGTTAAGGTTAAGAAAGAAGATGGTAGCCTTATTTATTCCATTCTTACTAAGTTGGGACCAGCCTACTTTGTGTTTGTTTCCACCTTCCACTCTACTAGAGAAGCCTTTATTTCTCAAGGACAAGATTACAAGTCCCCCTCTTTGATGCCTTTTGTGATTCTTTAATAAGAGAACAAGAAAAATTCTTACATCTTTGTCTTCTTAATCTTGGAAACTCTTCTAAGAAAGCCTTAGCTATCCAACATCAACCAAATTCAAATAATCCTAAGAAGCGGTATCCTAAAAAGAATGGTCCTAAACCAAACAAGGGTCCTAAGCAATTTCATTCTCAAAATGAAAAATAAATTCAACAAAATGATAAGGCAAATAAAAGCAAAGGGAAGAAGATTGATAGACATTGCAACTTTTGTAATCGAGATGGTCACTTCGAATCCAAATGCTTTAAGAAGATGGAAGCCTTAGAAGCAGCAATGAAGAAGCATAACATTCATTTGGAGCACTCTTCAAATTCAAATTCATCTTCAGGAATAGCATTGTCTGCATGTGGTTGTCAAGCATCTTGGTCTGGTTATGCACTAAACATATCTTCTTCTTCTCATACTCATGAGTGGCTCATTGATTCTGGAGCTTCTTATCATGTGGCCAAAGCAAAGCCATGTTTTCTTCTTTAAATGATTGTAACACCAAAAAATATATGTTGGTGATGATAGATCTCTTAGTGTTGTAGGGACTGGAACTATTCATTTAGACAATGGTCAATTTAATGATGTATTACGTGTTCCAACCTTATCCTACAACCTTCTATCTGTATATTAGATAACTCATTCAGGTGAAGGTAAAACCATTGAATTTTCACCTCACGATGTTGTAATTAAGGACCTAAGATATCATAGACAGATTTTAGCTACTGGCATTGCTGATGATTCTAAAAGATTGTATAAATTTAACAACTTTGGGTCATCAACACTTCCCTCGGTATTTTTTGCTCATAATGATGAAGTGAGCAAACTCTGGCATGAGCAATTTGGTCACTTAAACTATCGCTCCTTTCAAAATCTATGTAAAGAAAATATGGTGATAGGTCTTCCTATGGTATGTTGCAGAGATGGTGTTTGTTCCGAATGTGTACTCGAAAAACATCATCGGGACAGTTTTGAAAAACGTTTGCCTCAGCCCCTTTACAGCTTATGCATAGTGATTTATGTGGTCCACTTCTAGTTCTTTCATTCTCTGACTACAATTCTTAACTTTCATTGATGATTTCTCCAGACGCACTTGGGTGTACTTCCTAAAACTCAAGAGTGAAGTATTTAACATGTTCTTGGCCTTAAAGGCCTTTGTTGAGAAACAATCTAGACATTAAATTCTTAAGCTAAGATCTGATAATGGCGGAGAATATGTTAACAAAAAATTCATCGACTTTTGCACTGAGCATGGAATTCAAATGCAACATATTGTTCCATATACTCCACAACAAAATGGTGTCGCTGAAAGGAAGAATCGCACCTTAAAGAAGATGGCTAATTGTATGCTTCAATCTAAAGGACTTAGTCTTAATTTTTGGGCAGAAGCAATTTACTGTGCAAATTAAATAGTAAATAGCACTCCTACTAAGGTTTTAAAGAATATCACTCCAGAAGAAGTATGGAGCTCAATTAAACTAGATGTAAGTCACTTTCGTGTTTTTGGAAGTGAAGCATGGGCCCATATTCTAGATGAGAAACATAAAGCTTTGGAATCTAAGAGTGAAAAATATATTTTTGTTGGATATTTTGAAGATGTCAAAGGATATAGACTTCTTTCACCTAAGTCCAAAAATATTATCATTAGAAGAGATGTAAACTTTGTTGAAAATATACTGGCCTATGAGCCTAGTTCGGCGGATGTGTCACCTCTCTCTATCCCTTCTACTTCTGAAAATATTTCTTTTTAAGATGATGATAGCAAGGATGAAAATCCTCCCCCACCTTCTCAAGATCCTCCTTCAGCTCCTCAGCTTCCAAAATGGGTTTTTGCTACTCGAGATGCAGCAGGTGCTCTTGCAGGTGATCCTATAGATCAGCGACATACACATTATCAGTTCGATAGAGCCTCTTCTTTACTGGCTCAAGCTTTAGCGAATTATGATCTTGACATCTTTGTAGAAGCTTTAGGCCATCTAGATTGGGACGCAACTATGAATGAAGAATATTGTTCATTATTGGCAAATGATACATGGGATCTTGTTCCTCTTCCAAAGGGACGAAAACTTGTTAGATGCAAATGGGTTTATAGAACCAAGCTTGGACCAGATGGAAAAATTGTTAAACATAAATCTCATCTTGTTTCTAAGGGTTTTTCACAAGTTGAAGGCATTGACTATACTGAAACCTTCTCCCCTATTGCCAAAATGAACTCTATCCACCTTGTTCTTCCTTTGCTGCCTCTTTTTCAAATGGGAAGTCCACCAGATGGATGTTAAATCTGCCTTCTTACATGGGGACTTGCATGAAGAAATCTATATGGAATAACTTCCTGGCTTTATACAAACTGACTCCATCCTTGTATGTTGGCTTAAAAAATCTCTTTATGGTCTCAAGCAAGCCCCTCAGGCTTGGTATGCCAAAATGGATAGATCTCTTTTAGATACTGGCTTTTCTAGGTGTTATTCTCACAATACTGCCTACACCAAGAAAGTGAGTAAGTCCCTTATCATTCTTGTTCTTTATGTTGATGATCTTATCCTTACTGGTAGTGATCCCAACGTTATAAACCATGTGAAGTTCAGCCTTAAAAAGAATTTTGAAATGACAGACTTAGGACACTTGCATTATTTTCTTTGTCTTCAAGTCTTGCAATCCAAGGAAGGTATTTCCCTTTCCCAGTCCAAGTATGTTTGTGATCTTCTACGCCACATTCACATAGAAGACTGCAAGCCAACCCCTTCTCCCTTTCAATCTGAAGCCAAACTTTCAGTCACTTGTACTTCCCCTGAAGTTGATGCTACCTTATAGTGTCAGCTTGTAGGAAAACTGGAGCCAAACTTTCAGTCACTTGTACTTTCCTTGAAGTTGATGCTACCTTATACTGTCAGCTTGTAGGAAAACTTTTGTATCTGACCCATAACTGTCCTAACCTTTCCTTTGCAGTTGACCTTATTGCTCGGTTTATGCAAAACCCACATGAAAATCATTGGAAAGCATCTAAAAGAATACTCTGTTTTGTTCGAGGTATAGTTCAGTTTGGGATTCGATACAGTGTAGAAGCATCTCCTCTATTATTTGGTTTCACTGATTCCGATTGGGCTGGTGACCCTGATGATCAATCTACTGTTGGTTATGTCTTCACTCTTGGTTCTGGACCTATTACATGGGCTTGCAAGAAACAAAGTGTCATTTCTCTTTCTTCAGCAGAAGCAGAGTATCGTGGTGTCGTAGAAGCTAGTAAGGAAGCCCTATGCCTTTGTCAGATCCTATCAGAGTTTGGCTTTCAGCAGTAGCATCCGACTACACTTTGGTGTGATAATCAAAGTGCCATTCAACTATGCAAAGATCCAGTCCAACATTAGTGCAGCAAACACATTGAACTACACATGCACTTCATAAGAAAGCTCATTCATGACCATGTTCTTGAAGTGCAATATTATTCAACCGATGATCAAGTTGCAGACATCTTTACAAAGGCTCTCACAGAGGCAAAGTTTACTAAACTTCAATTTATGGTTGGAGTTCAGGAAGTTGTCACTAAGGGGAGATAGGCTCTAATGCCTCCTTCCTTCTCCTATTATGTCATATTTGTACATCCTTCAATCCTATCCCAAGTTGTTCTTAAGGGGGGATGTTAGAATATTTCGACACATAGGAAATAGTTAAGCATAACTTGGTCTAGTATAGAGTTAGGTAAAGTGTGTTTCTTTACTTTTGTAACTTACAATTCGACGGTCACGATATGTTCTAGACATGAAATGATCCAACGGTTCATTCTCTCTTCGTTATTACTGACACTTGATATGTGGCTTAACACCCGATTGGTCCATGATCTCTATTTAAAGAGCATGGAGGGTCATTTGTAGGTTGACCATTCATGAGAGAAGCTTATGTAAATTTTCCTTATTTTATTAATAAATTGCCTGAAGTGGCCGCGTTGGTTCAGGCTGTGTATTGTTTCCCTCTTTGAGGGTTTTAACCACACCAAGAATACCGGTGTATTGATCTGTTATCTATTTGTGGGCAGTGTCCTTTGGTGTTCTATTTGAGGAACTTACCCTTTAAATTCCTACAGATAAATGAAGTACAATATGTAAAAAATAAATTTTTCCAAGTTTGATATTTTGATGCAAGAAATAAAAGCTTTAAGAAACTTGAAAGAATCCCTACAAGACACAAATAAGATATAGATAAGACTTTGGAATTCAAAACATGTGGGTTCTCTTTGAATATTTTTCAAGAATGGGTTGATTCCTTCGAGAATTTCCCTTGACGCTTGAAAAGCTTGACCAAATAATGATTCATCTACAAAACTTCACCACAAATCATTAAATCGACATCAAATTAAATAAGTGCAATGGAAAGAATTCGTAGAGATACATCTATTATCCACTAGAAGATTTATTTTCCTAAAGCAAATAATTAATTCTTATGCTAATATGAGATAGCTACATACTAACATAACTTGAAACAAGCATGAAAGAAATAATGACATGAGGAAATAAATAGAAGCATAACAACAAGTCAAGAATTTACCACACATGCAAGGAGAAGAACATCATCACGCTTTACCCCAAAGACTGTTGTATTATATTATAAGTAGTGAATACAATTGCGCAGAGTCTCCTCAAGCACAATAGCTTGTATTACATGATACAATATGAGAGCCCATGGCTCTATTATATAAATAGTTGGGAGAAAATCCCAATAAAGAATGACAATGACAAATGGCATTAGAGCCAATCCCAATGTAGAAGTGATTAAACAAGTGTCATGAGGTGACAATCCCAAAGAGAAATTCGAATTTGTTGAATGGGTCTTCAATGCCAAGTGTAAAAATCGAATTCTGGCAAGTGGACATCATTTTCTTCTTCCCTTATGTGCCGAATTCGAATTTTATGATCAAATGACAAGTGTTTATGGGTGGTAACCCATGTGGGGACAATTTCCCACAAAAATCTCCACCAAATATTCTCCCAAATCTTCTGAAATGTGCATTAACTTCACAAATTCGAATTTCCAAATAAGCAGTTTTCTCCTTTAATGCCAGAAATTCGATTTTATTTGAGCATATGTCATTTCCTTGATTCTAGGAGTCCACATAACATTGGGACTTCACTTTAACTTCCCCATAATTTTCCACCTCATTTCCACAACATTTAGCATGTGTGGATATTTATTTTTCTCCATTTAATTTCTGGTTTAATTAATTGCCAGATTTCCACTAAACTTAGGAAAAGTGGGTTTTGAGGGTTCAAAACACATTTTTAACCCATCAAAGTGTGTCATATTAGAAATTTGAAGATGAGAGGTGCAAATTTCATTACTCATACCCCATACAACTTCTCTAGACATCACTTATTACATTACAAGTAAAATTTTATTAGCAATTTCCTTAGTGCAGAAAATCTAAAAAATTAAAAAATAACTACCTAGACCCAACCAAATTCCACTAATTTTTTTGTGTGATCTAGTATGGTATATACATCGACTCTAGACACTAAGATATGTTAGGGGCTCAACCTTCAAACCATCACCTCGGCTTTAGGGTAAAAAGTGAGTGAAAAAACCCCAGAATATTATATGTCCCTGAAAAAGAAAGGATAATTAGCCAGATAAAAAAAACACTCCAAGGTGTACCCATTTGTTGATCGAGTCCCAACATCCTAGGCCTGTTACATACTCAAAAATCATCATTACTAGTATCACTTATTACAATTCCCCGTGGGGTGTGGAATCTAGGTACAAGAAAAATGATGAGAAAATAGAAGTAGAGTTAAAAAACTTTGTTAGCTGATGATATATGATGGTACAAGTGTCCTTTGGATCATCCTTGGGCATGGAGTCTTCATATAATCATCAAGTGTCAGTCCAATGGTCAACACAGCCTATATGATTAATGGAAGTGGATGGTGGCATAAGAACAACCGTGGGATTGTATGTGGAAATTGGATTGACTCCTTACCTAGAATATTTTATACTTTGCCTACTATCTTTATTTACGTGCATGCTATCAACCATCTATACCAACCTGTCGTACCCATTCATTACTAGACGGGTGGCTTGCCTTAGGCACTTTCAATTTTACTATTTGCCCTTTGCCCACTTGTCTTTACTTAAGTTTGTCCTACTCTACTAACCCCCCACCTTCTTTACCAATCTATAATTACTCACTTACCCAACCTATTGATGTCCACTGATACCCCAACCTCTTGATTCAGCCAAGAATGCTTTGTGGATACGGACAACACTATCTTCTCTTATAGGGTCGGGCTTAACTCCAAAATACGTATTGATTCATTCAAACTGCATTGCTAGGATAGGACCTTTAGATGTTTCTTACTTGCTTTTACCTACTTACTCTACCAACCCACCTGCTTCACCAACCTTACTCCTTCCTCACTTTTTTCATGCCCCAAACTTAGTCGTTGTACGAGCAACTTCCAATAGAGCTTTTGACGAGCTTCCATAAAGCCTTCACGGGTAGGGCTTCCATCACACTTGCTTACTTCTTTTTTGGTACATTCCTATTGTTTCAGCCAAGCATTGTCTAAGATACTCTTCATTAATTAGAACCAACAACATTCTAGGAAGATCCCTACTTGTTCATGTTAGTACCTGTTACCAACCCTCCTTGCTCTCTTTACCTTGAACTAATGCCTCACCCTACTTAGTTGATGGAGGGAGGGTTGTATGCCCTTACCAATTACTTCAGCCAGTAATGCTTAGTAGGTATGGCATTATTGCTACTATTGTTGGGGGGGACGGGGTTTACCTGACGAGATACTAGTTATTAATTAAGATGACATTGCTAGGATAGGAAGGACCTTTAGATGTTGCTTACTTACCTGAACTTTGAGATTCACGGGATTGCTTAGGTGCGTGGGCTGAACATTGCTATTTACTTTTGAAGCCTACACAATGAATGCAAGTGGGTTAGGAACAACCAGTATTGGATCGTCAAAATTGCCTAAGGAACTAATGCCTGAAGAAATATAATAAGGTGTGGGGTTGGAATTTTGTTAGACTAGTCATATTTACTTTTGAAGCCGACCAGTTAGACAGGAAGGAAGCGTGATGTGGCCATTGTGGTGGGAGGGGTCATGGTGTAGGAACTACTCTATAGATTCGATATAGCTAGACGATCTTTGAAAGGCTAGGCTTTTTGGGTTGGTTGGCACTTATATAATTCATTTGTATTTACCTTTATAAGTTTATATGCCTACTTTTAGACTAGAACTTGGACAACTTGGGACATCTCTTTTCTCGTATTATCAGACAACCCGTTTGATAAAAAATCTCTTCTTGGAAAACTTATTATTATCCTATCATCAGCAAACCCTCAGACCCAAGGTGAAGAGGGTCAAGCACTTCACTCTTACCATCTTCAGGATGGAAAAGCATATTTAGGTCCATTGGTGAGTTAGCTAGTTCTGCTCCTCCTTGTCCATAATAGTATTCATAGTAAGGGGGAGGAGGTGCAATCATGTTTGCTTGTATCCTGGAAGATTGGGGCAGATCCGCTTCTTCTTGCCTTGATTCTCTTTGAGGCACTGGGGGAGTTATTCTGAACTGGGGTTGACCTTTGATAGGCTGATTCTGGGCTCTAGGGGTTGGCCCCACAATGGAATGGCCAGCCTGTCCTTGCTTAACCTTGGTGAGGTCATTGACCATTGACTTGAGGAGTTTTGTGACCTTCTTATCCATGCCACCACCAAGTGCCCAGAGCTCCCATAATTAAGGGGTTTGCGTTGTCTAATAAATGACGATATTGATGAACAACATTAGTTGTGGAAATCAATCTTCCATCCTACGCCAAGCAGCATAAAAAATCCCCACATATGGATCACCCATGTGCTTTGTGTGACACATTTGGCCATTACTCACACCATGGTCCGAAACTTTTGACATTTCATTCTAGTCTTGTGGTACTTAATACTTAATAAACTAGCATCCAAAACTTGTGTTGGTCCTCCATCTACTTATAATACATAATATATAGGAAAGTCCCTCATAATCGAAGAGATTCCACCTCCACCATTAGTAGAAGGGTATAATGTGTTACACATTTACAACGTTTCCACTTTTGTAGGTGTGACGTACCCATTCCCATGTTTGGCACTATTGAAGGAATGGGGTGCTTCCATCAACCATAATTTCCATAGTAAATGCATACGAAGGTGGAATAATGCAAACAGTGGTAAATAATCCATGGCCTAATGCCTAGGAATGAATGAAACGACCTATCATTTGCAATTCATATCAAATTTAAATTAAACATAATTTATGTCCAATTAATCACAGAAATTCATACAAAAGTAAATAACAACACCTACAATTATAACAGGAAATCTGGAAAATTCATAACAACAGAACAATACTTATCTTATCCAGAAAATATCCACCATCTGGTTGCAAATGAATAACATTCCACCTACTTGCCCTATCCAGATTTTGGTGACCCCCATCTATCTATCCTTTGCTCCATCGCTAGATATTCATGGTTATCAGTAGACATAGTTTCTATTCCCCCATACCCCCCTCTCCTTCTATCTTTCCTAGTATCCTTCCACTTTTTACTTCTTTTCACCCTTCCCTCCAGCCCATTCCTTCCTCGCTAGCTTGGATTCATTCCCATGCGGTGGACCCCTATCATGCGGTAGCTCTCTAGTCAATTCGAAATTGGGATGACTATAACAGTTCCTCAATCAATATCGTTTTCTGCAGGCACTTCAGGAGTAGTCATAGTCTCAGTTGTCCTAGGTTCTGTAGAAGGAACTTTAGCATTGGTAGCTGTAGTTAGCTCAGTCATATATCTTATATTGGGGGTAACCCCCATTTATCCTTTATATTCAGCCTTAAGCCTGTTCCAGATTAAGTTCCTGGCGAAAGCATTTCGAGTTTCAGGTTCTTCCTAATGTAGGACACATTCTCATCGGACACCTACCATGAACACTTTCTTCCGCACTGGGCTTATGATGGTAGCTACCAGCGAAGGCAGCGAAACATCTTCGCCAAGTGCATAGGTTTCCATACCAAGACTATCTGAAATTCAAGAGCCATGATTATCCCTTTAATAGCTTGAAAAAATGGAGGAGTACTTGTGAGTTTGATTACAGTTTATCAACCGATCGATCAACAAAGAGGCACCCTACTCCTCTTAGTTGACTAAGGAAGCCTTTGCGAAAAATATTAAATTTGATTTCTATACGATTTTTTTTTGTTTTTAAACTTTATATGGAATAGAATTAATTCTTTACACATTTCTATAACATTATCTTAGTCATCACTTTAGTGACATAGGGTTTTCCTTAGTGAAAATGTGGGGGTTTTCACCAAATTTAGCCTTATTAAGCCTATGGAGCATTGTGTTAGTCACTTAAGTAGACATAAACCTCTCCAATAATTCTTAAGGGAAGAATAAATATATGCCGTTACCTTCGTCTCATCTTTATGGTGTTGTATTAGTCATCAATGCAACAATACAAGACCCCTTCAGTCAAAATTTAGGTTTTTTTTCACAAAATTTGGTCACTTCAAATCATTGCAGCGTATTATTAACCCTATATACAATTATGTGTGGCTAAAAATTTCATCAATAACTGACATGGTGTCTCATTTGCTTCATAGAACTCCTTTTTCCATCTTCTTAGTGCGACAGGGTCAATTTTGGACTAAATTTGGGTTTTTTTCAATAAATGTTTCTTCTCTTGGCCTCTGTAGTGCATCAATAATAGTTAGTGCATATACATAGAAATACCATGAGCCTTATCACTACACCATGTCCCTCCCTAGATCATAGCTAGAACTATATGGTTTTTGTGGCCTTTCTTAATTAACATATAGGGTAAAAATTTAAGGTTTTTCTTAAACTTTGAGCCTTCTTAAGACATTGTAGCACAATTTAAGCGAACAATATAGTGAAATAACATGCCCTTAAGAAGTAATCAAATGCTACATCATTTTCCCAAGATTCTAGGTTGATCCTTGGTGATTTTCCTAGAGTTTTCCCTCAATTATGAGGCATTTTCCCAATCTTTCTTGGTTGAAAATTCACTTGATTTGGAGGCGAAATTCAAGGAAAAAAGGAGAAATTTTTAAGTGATGTAAATATCATTAAAACTCCTTTATTATTTCATAAATATACTTAATAGGAAGTTACCTTTAGTTTCTAAGTGTGTAGCGTCATTATAACCCCTAGGGTTCCATGTTATGGGGCCCACAAATCAACTTTTAAGCTCAATTTTTTGGCCTCCCAAACCATTGTTGAAAGGACCCTACTAAAACTATAGTGAAATGACCCAGCTAAAACTATATTTTTAGCTCTTTTTTCTTTTTCTTTTTTTCTAATACACAGCAATTACAACCAGAAAATAAACACATTGAGATTTCAATTCAATCAACACACACATCGCTGATGCTCATTTCAGGAACATAACACCACATTTATATACTTTTAAGCTAAGGTCAAGTAGTAATGAAATACACATGTACCGTACACCGGAGAGGTGACACTCCGCTTGCTCTGTTGTCGCTGGTATTTCCTTGTTTCCGGTCACTTCTGCGAGTGTATGATGACGCACTTGATCCGAAAACGAGACCCACCGGTTAACCTCCCAGCCTACTCCTTGGGTAATCTTCTTCCCCGCGGACCCTCGAGCTGCAATGGGGTTGTACAATGGAGGAAGAATCTAGCTGGCAGAGGAGAGCAACCTTAGCTCAAGAGTCCCCTCTCTAAAAAGAAATCCTCTACCTCACCAAACTCACTATAGCTTTGTAGTCATTGCTTTCACATCATATCATCCATCCAACCATAGGGTTCCCAAAAAGGTCCCCTCTCTCATGGCTTGCCCCTTCTTTTATAGGAGTCCTCATAGGTGACACTTGGCATGTCATGCATAATTATAATATTTTTCTTTTAATTTAATACTTGATTATTCACCTATCCATGTGTCATTCTCTCAGCAAGGGTCACCCAAAATTATTTACTTTTTTTAATTAAAACTAATATTATCCTCACCTCACAAGATTCCTATTTCTACTCCTAGATGTCTCTTTATTCCCCCCTTTTATTCCTTAAATTGAGTTTATTACTTGGAGTCAATTAATGAGTTAAGATTTTATCCCCAATCTACTTCCTAAATAAACTCAGGTTATCTCTTAGAGGGATATTCTTATGCTGGTTGATGCCACATGGAGCTTCTCTACATTTCTCTAAATTTAATTTATTTTTCTTATTTTAATTCACCTTCCTCTTTTCTTAATTAAGTTTAATTGGTTTAGGATTAATCTTTATCCTCACAATATGTTTGTCTTCCCCTTTTTTCTAATTAAACCACCTAATCTGCCTAGTATTTTCCAACATGGGGAGGGTAGAATTTTTAAGGTACTCTATTTATTTCTTCCTATGATCCTCCTTATTCCAAGTTTTATTTTTTATTTAATTACCTTGGTTTCTAATCATCATTTACCCTTGATGTAACTTTACCTAGCTTTCATTCCTTATTTATATTTATTATTATTATTATTTATTTTTAATGATTCCAAGGGTGCCAAGTTTGGTTGTGCCCTTCAAGAACTTCCCTAGAAGTTCCAAGGGTGCCACACCTAATAGTTTAATTGTAATGTCAAGGGTGCCAAGTTGGTCGTGCCCTTCAAGAATTTCCCCTGAAATTCCAAGGGTGCCACACCACTTGCCCTTCAAGCATCCATTGACTACGAGGGGAAAATAGCGTGCAACGTCATAGACCTCGATCGTCTCTCATGTTGCCTGCTATAGTGAGACTAATGGTGCCGGGGATCAAGGAATCCGCCTTGATGCACGCCCCCCAGTAGGTTTCTCATGAGCGGCCCAACTTTGGGACCTGCCCTCATGGCATCGTGATCTTCAAGGCGAAGGTGTTTCAACCCTTCCAGCCCAAGTCATGGCAGGAGTGCTAGTGGGTGAGATCAGGGACTCTGTCCCACCCTCCCACGTAGTTCCATCCACCTGTACAACCCCATCACCCATATGTGAGTCATTTGGTCAAGCAACAAATCTGTGCCTGCAACTATTAACATATCATCAGCATATAGTTAAACATATATGGCAGATTTCAAGATCGATTTAGACTTTAAAAGATAAAACAATATGAATTTTCATCAAACCAGGTGTCATCGACATTTCATATGCGAGCGCCTCTGATTGTTTCCTGCCATACTAAAAAATCCTTAGCAACAAGGTTTCTCACTGTTAGTCATTATCATAATAGCATCATTAACGATTCCTGGTCATTCACATCATTGTCCATTATAAGCCAGAACTAACAGAAGTAGGTAACAGAGGGTACACATCCCTCATGGCTATCATCATTTATCATAAATGGAAACATACATATTCATTAAGCCATCAACATCGTAACATCATAGAAATATACCTATCTATCAAATTTATCATCATTATACTTTTAGTAGAGCGCATACATATTCTTTACTACCCTCATCATAAATTCAGATACTAAACTTAACTATTTAAATGATGCAATCATTAGAATATTGTTAGATAAGATATATAACCATTCATGCTATCATAATATCAATGGAAAGCAAAACATCATAACCATGAATATCTCAATCGTTGATAATAGTGTCATGAGTCCGGATCCTCAACCTGAGGTCCTCAAAGAATAAAGTGTGGGCCTTATGGCTAAATAAATGTTTGCGTCAAATCACTGACAGTCAACTAGAGAAGGCACTACATACACCCCCTCTTAAAAATAGACTTCGTCTCGAAGTCCCTGGAATAGGTAAGGAAAACGATGACGCATCTCCTCGGCGTTCTCCCATGTAGTTGAACTGGGACTATAATTGTCCCACTGGACCTTGACCTGGTCCACTAACCGTCGTCTAAGCTGCAAACTCCTCTGGTCCAGTATACAAACTGGTTTGGTCATCACTGCTCCCTCGTCCGAGACCTGCAAATGACCCAAGTCAATAATATGTGAAGGATCTGAAATATAATGACGTAAAACAGAAACATGAAACACATCATGCATACGTGCTAAAGATGGAGGTAAGGAAAGCCTATATGCCACTAGCCCTTTCCTTTCTAATATTTCAAAAGGTCCCACAAACTGTGGAGACAATTTTTCTCCCTTTCCAAATTTTATAGAGCTTTTTTGGGGCCTTACTCTCAGGAACACCCTATCCCCCACTTTATAACTTCGGTCTACCCGATGAGCATCAACATAGCTCTTTTGTCTATCTTGAGCTTCCTTTAGCCTCCTCCTAATCATGGTCATTTGTTCTTCCATCTCTTGCACCACTTCTGGTCCTATTAATACTCGGTAGTCAGTCCCAACTAAGAGGTGTTCTGCAAGATCTTCCATATAAGAACTCAAATGGCACCATCTTGATGGAACTCTGATAACTATTATTGTAAGAAAATTCCACAAGTGGTAAAAAATCCTCCCATCTCTTGTGTTGGTCCATCACATACATCTAAAGCATGTCTTCAAGAATTTGATTAGTCCTCTCTATATGCCCATCTGTCTCTAGGTGATAAGCAGTGCTGAAGTTCAACTGGGTTCCCAAAGCTTCTTGGAAACTGGTCCAAAATCTTACTGTAAACACTACTCCTCTATCAGATATGATCTTCCTAGGCACTCCATGCAATCTCATAATCTCATTAACAAAAATCTGGTTATTTTTGGTGCCTTATATGTAGTCTTAACTGGTATGAAATGGGTGCTCTTTGTCAACATGTCCACCACTACAAAGATGGAATCATGTCTTCTTGAGGTCATTGGTAGTCCTACAATGAAGTCCGTTGATATAACTTCCCATTTAGATTTTGGTACCTCATGGGGTTGCAAATAACCTGTTGGATGTCTGTGTTTAGCTTTTACTCACTGACACTCTAAGCATCTTGCTACCAAGTTCACGATGTCCTTCTTCATCCCTTTCCAAAAGAAGAGTGTTTTCAGGTCCGCACTCATCTTCTTAACACTAGGGTGTGCCATGTATATTGCCTTACCACCAACTGAACCGCGAGTTGGCCTGGAACTTTATTAGAAAGAGCCAGACTGTTGGGATCGGTGCTGAGGTGGTGTGACTTGTGTTGTCGCATAGGGCGGTGTTGTTGTGGTTGACGAGTTTTTTGAGGTACCATGTGCGGATGCTGAGATGGATGCTTATATGGTGTTCTTTGATTTCCTGTTGACCACTTTTAATGATTGAGCACATGACGCCTTTGAAAATTTCTATGTTCCATACTATTTCCACTTGGTACTCCTGATCCTCTGAGCCTTGTTGAATTGCAAGGTCCAAATTCTCATGATCTCCTCCTCTACAATGATCGTCCGCTGAGCTGCCTGGTGCAAGGTGTGAAGCATTAAGATTCTAACCTTCGCCCAAATGTTTACATTTAATCCATACACAAATTTTTCCCACCTTGAGAATTTTTGTGTTTAATTGAGGGGCATAACAGAGTAGTTCCATGAAACAAGCCTCATACTCTGGAAATTTTACCTTTTCCAAATCGCGACGTACATAATTTCTTGTAGTGTTTTTGGGTGCTTCATTTTCTATGACAAGTCCTCCATGCTCTTGTTCCAAACGGTGTATTAATGCCTCGAACATGTGTTGCAATGATCTCATTAAGTTCAACACTTCTCCATTTGATATATTTTCTGGTGTTGTGATGTTTTCCCCATCATTGGGTGTGGTGGTAGGAGTTGGTTGTTGTTGTGGTGCCATGTTGCGCCCTTTAGTTGCCCCACTCCTTCTTGTACCTCTTATAACCATGGCTCACCAATGAATCCTACTACAATTTAACATGATTTTTCCTTATAAGATAAAAATCAAATAAAATCATAACCCCTTAGTGGTTCTATAATTTACCGTTATGTTTATATACTTCCAAAGGAACAATTTATGCATTTATAAGTTCTTGATTATATAATTCACCTATCAAATTCAAACATTCCTATAAGATTTTAATAAAAAGAATACAATCAATCTACTCAACATAGTAGGCTTAGACCACATTATGTCATGTAAATGGTAGTGGTGGTTGGTATCATTATCATAACATAAATTGAGAATGTCATTAGTAAAACGAGAGAGAGAATAAGCTTCTAATGTTTTATGATTTCAATATTGGAAGTACCAAAAACCCTAATAATAATAATAAGCATAAGTAAATATTGTGTTATATAACATACCACTAGCATAAGGTAATTATTATGTTACATGCATGTATGATAGGGAAACCAATTCGAAACAATAATTAATTTGGGCTTACATTAATGGCTATTTGTATATATCTGTTTATATAGCTAAAAGTGTATGGTATGACACATTGTTATACATTAGTATATAAGATATCTAAGAACAAGTATTAATAATGAAATAATATATAATAATAAATTCCATTATTTATATGGAGAAATAATTAAATAATTAAAAAAATGTAATGATTTTGAGAATGTTAACTAGCACAACCATGAAGCGTAAATGACTAGAATAGTGCAAGAACTATTTGAGATATTATTTACATTTAGGTAAAGAAGCATTTTTACTGACAGATTTTCTTAACTTGGTTAATTTCCATCTATAATTTAGGGCATTGGTTAATTGCTAGTGTTACAACTATCTAGGTTACTAAATATATGCGGCTATTAAAGACTTGGTAAGTATTTGAAAATCAAAAGACATTTCGGGGAAAGTACCCCTGTAAAAATATTTAATTTTGATATTAACATTTAGACAAAAACTAATTTGAATAAATCAACCTTTTGGACCTCATTTTACCATAATAATAATTATATTTAAAATTGGTCGACCATACAATCCTGGGTTTACATTGTCCCTATCCACGTATCTGTAAATGTGCTCTGGCAATGTTGAAAATTCCAGCATTGACCGCCAAACTACCATTTCACCTACCTTTACACTATTGTGGATTTCTCCCATATTTCTTAATTTATCATCTTCCATTTTTATTTTTATTTTGAGATTAATCATCTTTTCGTTATCCTCAAAATATGGCATGTATAGTAATCTAAGTGCTAGTTTGAAATACTTAGCATCTAGTCTTGCCAACATTTTAATTTATTTATGTTAAAATGACTTTTATATACAAAATGGATCCATTAAATCATGGAACGACATGCTTAAAGAGGTTAATGTGTCACCTTGATTAACAATATTTCTCACCGGAAATTGTTGTGGTAGTAACAATGTTTCCTGCTGGAAGATTTTCTGTGGCGCAAACAACAAACTAAACATGTTGGGTATAATCAGTAATTTGTTTACCTCAAGGTTTATTCATTTTTATATACTGCACTTGTTTTTCCTCATTAAAATATTTTAAACATTCCAAACTGGTCAAATGTGGAAGTTTCTATTGTACTGCATTTGAGAGAAATTTACTTTAATTTCACAAATTTACTTTATTTCCTGCCATTATTAATTTAATTTCCCCAATTTCCCCATGTAGTATGTCAAATTAGATGTCAAAAAGGAATCTATGTTATAATCAAAGCACATTCCCATGATTCTTCTTCATTTCACTTACATTATCATTTATTTAGTGTGGTGCCCAACAACGATTGCGAAACAAGAAGATGATCCATTCATTCCTTCCCGCATTTGTTGTATCTGTTTGGGCCACTAACTTTGAAGACATCTTTAAATCCACTTGCATTTCTAGGTAAGCCCATGGCCTTGAACCTGCCGGCTACAATTTATTTTTCTACAAAATATTTTATTGAATGAATGGTGTACTTCTTGTTCGAAGTAAGACATCTAACTGTTAAAAATTAAAAAGTGGAATTTCCTATTCGTTGATTGAAGAAAAGAACTTTAAAAAGAAAAATAAAGCACAGTAAAAGTCACATTGAGGCTTCTGGCTTAGTGTCACAATGTTGGTAAACCTTGGTTACTGAGACACACACTCGTATGAATCCTTGTCAATCATCAACTTGCCATCTTAGCCACCATGGTAAATATATCGCAGAATCAAGGAAGATTCATGGTTGGAATTAACAAATTTCTCCAAAAACGTTTCTCTGGCAACACAACAATAGTTCATAAACGCATCTTTGTTTTCAACCCCTGCATGGAATTGAATGCCTCCAGTACTTTGTACCGAGGAATTATCCTCTTCTCCAAGCTGTATGAAAACATCATTGGAACCTTAACAAAATCATCTAAAGAGAGTCCAACATGATTGACCAGAAAATCTATATTACGCTTCAATTTTTCCTCTGTATAGGCCACAATCCATGGCGATAATTACAAAATTTGTTTCTTTGAGAACCCAAAACTGCTCAAACACTAAAGTCTCATATCTATGATTTATTTTGGTGTACAAAAAAAAACATGCATAGTAATTACAAACATATTAGATCCCTTCTTGAGCCCTATATGCTCGACCGTTTTCACTAACTCCATAATTTTTTTTTCTCTGGACACGTCAGCAAAAGAGGGTAAACGACCACTAATTCTGATAGCGCTCGATCTTCAATGCCCAATATTTGAAAAACTGAAATTCTAGATTTAGTTTTATTATCTCCACAAGTAAATATTCGTGCTCCATGGATAAGTACTTTAAATAGATCCTCTTCCTTCATGAAAGTCTAGAGGAGGCTGAGTTTAGACTTTAATGTTTCCTTTGACATTTTTTAAAAATTCCAATGTGAACTTTGTTTTTGACTTTACTCATTAACCCACTAAATTTGAATTTGAATTTAGTGTAAATATCTTCACAAAAGCTAAATTTGCAAATGGAAACTTAATAACCTCGGTCTCCTAGAGCACTGATAGAATATAACATAATTAAAAACCTAAGAGAGGAACAATGGCACCAACAAAGAGATGAACCACAATTGTCTCCTTATCTAAAGAAGCAAGGCCGCAACATTAATCCTTGGGCACCGAATCTTGGATCCGAAGGAATAGAAGGAAATAGGGGTCGTGATACGCAATAGCAGAGAGAGGGATATTGTCGTATGGAACAATCCTCCTTCACAACTACATCAATCTCTTCCTAATGTAATAATCTTTCTACCTCCATGAAGATAATATCGCTTCCATGACTTCCATAGATTACTTCCAATTCAATACGATTATTAGAAAAAAATAAAACTCAGTAGTGTGAAAGATGCATAACAAAAAAAAATCTCTGAAGCATACAAAGAGTAAGTATTCCATATTTTTAATTTCATTTCTTTCTGAATATTGCAAAAAGATCTCCAGAGAATATTTTTCCACGTGGATTCAAACTCCATCGAAGATCTCCGCACAATCTTCAACTCTAGCGAGAAGATCTACTCAGATGCAACTACATGTAGTCAACAACGATTCCTCTTAACGCTTCATGTTACAGATTCTCCCAGCGATCCTCAACAACATTTTTTTTGTAGTTCCTTCACTATCCCACATGAATTCTCCTATCTGATGGTGGCAAAGAAGAAACATAAAGTACTATTTCTGACAAGTTGCCAGTAGAGAGAGCACGCCAGGGTAGACACATTACCAACATATCTTTCCCAAAATCTCCATTCTTCATTTACTATGTGAGTTATTTATTCTCTCATCTCATGGCTAGGGTTCCATCATCAACAAAACTATGACAATTCCCATGTTCATTAAAGAACACTTAGACTTCTGTTAAAAGTGCTAGTTTCCTTTCTTTTAAAACTCACTTTTATCTATTCTCTTTGCTATTTGGTGTACTATAAGGAGGCCTCAACGCAAATTCATTACTCCTTGAATCAACCTTCTTACAAAAGATCTCTTTTACAATGGTTGGGAACATACCTTCTTTCCCTAACGGCACTGAGACCTTCCCCTCACTAACCCATCTTCTATTGGCCCATTGTACTCCAATGAATTCCTTTTTCGACACAAGTTCCTTTAACAAAAAATCGATGAGGTCCATTCAGTATTGCAGGCTGAGATTGGTAGCTGCCCAAAAAGTTATTCTATTTGATTCATCTAAAACAGACTTGGATGACGATCAAATGTAGTCCAAAGGGACTATAGCTCATGTGCCCAAAAACAAGCCTCTACATTTAAATGTGCAAGCTAATTTTCTGCAGAAAACCTGAAGGAATTTCACTGACACTATTTCTTGTTTAGGGATAACTTTCTGTTGTAAATGGAAGTTGGTTGTTCTATCTTTTGCTGTTAAAAAAATTGCTATTAATTTCATTTTTGTTCACCATAAGGTATGTGGTTTCCATGAAATACATGTTACTGTAAAATCCCAATGCAACTTGAAATTTATAGGTATAAATGTGGAAAACTACAGGGAAATTTTATGGAAAAAATGGTTCCATTGCCTACTGCCAAAATTTCGAGCTGGTTTCCGACTTTTCTAGAAATCCAACTTGCCCAAAAGGAAAACTAAATTTGCAAATTTCGTATTTTTATTTTAAAAATATGCAGAAAAACATAGTATTTTGTATTTGTAGAGATATCCTAAAATCTAAGAGTTGGATGGAAACCTCATACACAATTTTACGGTGGAATGTAGTAGATGTTTAACAAAACTAGTCATGCGTGTATGGGCCCATAGGTCTCAAGGGTTCAACTAAAGCCCTGATACCAAGTGTAAGGACCATCTAAAACTATATACTTCCTTTTTTTTTTTTCACAGCAATTACAACCAGAAAAGAAACGCATTGAGATTTCAATTCATTCAACACACACATTGCTAATACTCATTTCAGGAACATAACACAACATTTACATACTTTTAATCTAAGATCAAGTAGTAACGAAATACATATGTACCATTCACCGGAAGGCGAGACTCCGCTTTCTTTGTTGTCGCTGGTATTCCCTTGTTGCCAGAAACTTCTGCGAGTGTATGATGACGCACTTGATCCGAAAACGAGACCCACCGGTTAACCTCCCAGCCTACTCCTTGGGTACTCTTCTTCCCCGCGGACCCCCGAGCTGCAATGGCATTGTACAATGGAGGAAGAATCTAGCTGGCAGAGGAGAGCACCCTTAGCTCAACAGTCCCCTCTCTAAAAATCCTCTACCTCACCAAACTCACTATAGCTTTGTAATCACTGCTCTGACATCATATCATCCATCCAACAATAGGGTTCCCAAAAGTCCCCTCTACCATGGCTTGCCCCTTCTTTTATAAGAGTCCTCATAGATGACACTTGGCATGTGATGCATAATTATAATATATTTTTTTTTAATTTAATAGCTTTATTATTCACCTACCCATGTGTCACTCTCTCATCAAGGGTCACCCAAAATTATTTACTTAACTTTTTATTTAAAATTAATATTTTCATCACCTCACAAGATTCCTATTTATTCTCCTAGTTCTCTCTTTATCCCCCCCTTTTATTCCTTAAATTGTGTTTGTTACTTGAATTCAATTAGTGAGTCAAGATTTTATCCCCAATCTACTCCCTAATTTAACTCAGGTTTATCTCTTAGATGGATATTCTTAGCTGGTTGATGCCACATTGAGCTTCTCTACATTTCTCTAATTTAATTTATTTTTCTTATTTAATTCACCTTCCTCTTTTCTTAATTAAGTTTAATTGGTTGAGGATTAATCTTTATCCTTACAATATGCTTGTCTTCCCCTTTTATCTAATTAAACCACCTAATCTACCTAAAATTTTCCAACATGGGGAAGGTAGAATTTTTAAGGTACTCTATTTATTTCTTCCTATGATCCTCCTTATTCCAAGTTTTATTTTTGATGTAATTACCATGGTTTCTAATCATCATTTACCCTTGATGTAAACTTTCTAGTTTTCATTCCTTACTTATATTTATTTATTATCATTTATTTTTAATGATTCCAAGGGTGCCAAGTTTGGTTGTGCCCTTCAAGAACTTCCTTAGAAGTTCCAAGGGTGCCACACTTAACAGTTTAATTGTGATGCCAAGTGTGCCAAGTTGGTTGTGCCCTTCAAGAATTTCCCCTGAAATTCCAAGGGTGCCACACCTAACAGTTTAATTGTGATGCCAAGGGTGCCAAGTTGGTCGTGTCCTTCAAGAATTTCCCCTCAAATTCCAACGGTGCCACACCACTTGCCCTTCAAGCATCCAGTGAATACGAGGGGAAAATATCATGCAACGTCATAGACCACTATCATCTCTTACGTTGCCTGCTATAGTGAGACTAATGGTGTCGGGGATCAAGGAATCCACCTTGATGTGCGCCCCCCAGTAAACTCCTCATG